>CAMOHE010051313.1:2070-25881 GCA_946598075.1 Artocarpus hirsutus
GGTATGTGAGGATGCCACAATCAGCTATGGACGAACTGATTGATAAGTGATACGAACCCACCTAACTCCACCTCAAAAGCTAGCTCGTGAGGGTAGGTTTGTGAACCCATATATATAACACCCAAGACCACCCTCTCTAACCGATGTGGGACGCATCATTCTCGACCCCTTTAGACTGCACGTCCTCGTGCCAACTCCGTCGTTAACCCGCACGGGCGGCAGGGAACCGTTGTACATGCTCCCACCCGACCAGCAGAGGTTCGGCTCTGATACCACATGATATGAACCCACCTAACTCTACCCCAAAAGCTAGCTCGTGAGGGGAGGTTTGTGAACCCATATATATAACACCCAAGATGACTCTACCCCAAAAGCTAGCTCGTGAGGGGAGGTTTGTGAACCCATATATATAACACCCAAGACCACCCTCTCTAACCGATGTGGGACGCATCAGCCTCCATGCGATAGCTTGAGCCCAAGATGCTTGAATCAGCCCAATAAGCATTTCTTTGAATTTCTTCGCATGAGCTCTCGTAACCGGACTAATGGGAACTTGAATTAGATCTAAATATGTCTCATCCCTTATGCTCTTGCTTTGTGCTACCGATGCCCTCATCTGTTATGACCTTATTGTTCGATGGTTTTAAGTCTTCCCCAAGGAAAGCATTATGTTTATGATCTCATAATTGTTAATGCTGGTTCAAACACTTATGCCCTCAAGATAAAGAGAAAGATAAGAACGATGACAAAAATTTTAAGTAAGCTATAAACGATATTAAGAAGTTCATAAAAGGATGTTCATAAACAAGAATAAATATAATCATGCATTTATGATATTGCTTGTATTCCATTTAAGTATTTTTTTATGAAGAATGTTTTATGAAAAACATTAAGAAATGTTTTATGAAAAACGATTATGAAAATGTTTTACAAGAAAAGTTTTAAAAAAATGTTTTATAATGAATATTTTAATGTTTTGTGAGATTATATTTGAACTTACTAAGTGAAAAGCTCATTATAGATTTCTTCATATTGTAGGTAGTCCTATGAGAAACTAGTAAAACTAGTAAAAAAGCTCGATGTCGTGGTAGACATATGCGAAAGTTGGGTATCAATACCATTACGGTAGTTTTCTATTATACAAAGGAAAAGCTTTCACTGTTTTTAGAAAAGATGTTTTAAAAACTTTTTTATAAAGTAAATGTTTCCTTAGTATGTCTTACGAAATATTTCAAATGATTTTAAAGTCAAATTTTGAGCTATGTCTCAGTTTCTATTGCAATGAAAGTCGCAATAGTTTTTAAATATATTTTAAAAAAAATTACCTAGTATTTTTTCTAACTAGTAAGTAAGAAATACGTTAAAAAATGATATTTAAGCATCTTAAGTGATGACCCAAATAGGCAAGAGGTTACAAGTGGTATCAAAGTGGTATCGTGCCATCTTATCTCCTCCTCTTGTATGTCCGCTTTATCATAGCTCAAGTAAGTAAGTTAAGTATAGTAAGCAGAAAAGTTAGTATTTAACAGTTACTTGTTAATGCACAGGGTACATAGCCCTTGATGTCGACACTCCCAGATGAGCAACGAGAAAGTAAAAACCAAAAGGATGAACATATTTTTATATGTTATCACGTTTTCACAAATCGATGGTAGTTATCGTCCATTGACGACATTAAGTCGATGATGATCAAACATGGTCAACAGTGGACTTGATAGCTCAAAATCAAGAGGTTGAGGTCATATACATTGTGATGTTTTGTGCACATTGGTGTTCACTATTTGAGTGAATCTCACTCCGTTAGAACCTGTTCAATTTTAACTATATGCAGAACGAGGAAAAACAAATAAAGATAACTAAATAATGAGGCCCAAATGTGACTTTCGGTGTTCTATGGAGCAAAGTTCCTGACAACAACTAGACTTTAAATCACTAACTATGCAATTTTCCTAACTTAAGCATTTCCTAGTTGAGATGAGACATGCTAAGGGGCTCGTAGTTCCCTAGATGGGAATCACGATTATGATGATGACATTAATGATGGTTTTTATGTGAAGACTCGATGCATGAAAGCATTGGAATTTGATGATTCCACTAACGAGTTAAAAGTGGATTCTAGAAAATGCTCACAAAATGCTGTATTTTCTTTACCTTACAACATGAAGAAAGTACATGATGACATTAGATTAGTTAGCAAAATGATGCACGCATTGGAGCTGTACAAGTTAGGAGCCATGTTCATGATCCCTTAAGCCATTCAAGTGGTCCAATCACAAGATCTAAGGCCAAGCGATTCAAGGAAGCATTGAATGGGCTCATTCAACAAGTTTGTGACATGTCACATAAATGGAGCCCCGGTATGGGCCCAAATCAATCACAAGAGAGCCTAGTCACTATGATTAAGGTCCTAGAAGATTCACATTGATGATGGTGCTTGATTCCAGTAAATTGTGGGGCAAACTTCCTATTTTGGATCGACACGTGGGTGCCATGTCATCATGTTCGAGTCTCGTCATCAAATTATCTTTGTAATGTAATTTTCGTGATTTCTTAGTTGCCAAACTCGGATTTGTTAGGCAAGAAAACAAACCTGGATATTTTCCCTTTTTCTAGATTAGGTTAGGTGCATTTTAAGGGATAAAATTATCTACTTTCCTTTTATGTTATTTATATTACATAATAGCCACCAAAGTCGGATTTTTAGGGCTTAATTTTGCATGGGAAAGTGTCAATTAAGGGATTTTCTAAGTTAACATTCGATTAGGGATTTTTTTGGGCTGAAATTCATTCCTATATAATTGTAAACACTTTGTTATTTTGATTTTAATAAATCAAATCATTATTCATGACTTATTGTGAGACTTTCTTGTGTTCTTCTTATTTTCTTGAGAAGACTCTTTGAACTTATCAAGATTAATCTTGTGGCATTCAACAAACTGACTTATCATCTAGAGTTTAAGTGTTCTTGCAAATTCTAGGTGTGGCGTCTTCCTATCTATGGTTCTTGGTTCGTGTCTCTCTAGACTACGGGTCAAGGCTCAACAAACGTGTGTCTTAAGGGATTAGGAGTTTGATTCCAGATTTGGTGTCGGGTCTTGTCGCGTTAGTCGGCAGGGTTCATATCACAAAAGCCCTATGGGTCAAAGGGAGGAAACTAAAATGATTGCATTTCAAAAGAATTATAGAAAATGTGATTCCAAAATAGATATAAGACTGGAAGATCATCAATTTGTGATCGGATGGCCCTGATTTTTGATAGTCATATGCGATTGGGATGAATTGAAACTTATTTTCAAGAATAGCATTCATGAGTAGAATGATAAACCTTTCGATAGATGGAAATTGTGCTAGAACACTAGAAGATTAGAGTTACGTAGCAAAAGTATAGTGTTAAAATTAAAAGAAGTATGTCAATAAGATAATGTATTGTGAGCTAAATACAAGAAAAATATAAAAAATGTTTAATGAGCAACGGTCATGAAAAACGTTATATGAGAAAGGTTTTAAGAGAAGTTTTATAGTGAATGTTTTAATGTTTATGAGATATGTTTGAACTTAGTAAGCGAAAGCTCATTATAAGTTCCTTCATGCTACAAGTAGTCCTACAAGAGAGAGTAAGATTGGTAAAAGAGCTTGGTGTCATAGTGGATAGATACGAAAGTTAGGTTTGGATACCACTGCGTTAATTTTTGGATGCAAAAAGGAAAAGTTTCTATTATTTTTAAAAAAGATGTTTCAAAAATGTTTCCAAGAAAGTAGATGTTTTCTTAGTAAGTTTTAAGAAATTTTTTAAGTTTTGAGCTATGTCTTAATTTCTGTTGCAACAAAAGTTGCAATAGTTTTTAAGTATGTTTTAAAAAATTACCTAGTATTCTTCTCACTCAAAAGTAAGAAATAAGTTCAGAAATGATATTTAAACAAGTTAAGTGTGATTGAAAAAGGCAAGATGTTATAGTGGGAAAGTCACCAAGAAATGGATTTTTGTCATTTGGTGTGTACCTCTTTGTTTTAGATTTTGTATCTATGAATTAATGGCTTTGATGTTTCCTTCTCATGTGTTTCTATTTTGTTGTTTCGTTGTAATTGTGGAGGTGATTTGTGGAGTTAAGCATTGACTCCTTTAGCTGCTCAATCTTCTTCGAGTAGAATTATCCACTACCTAGAGTGGTGTATGAAAGAGCCTTTTTTATTCTCAATTAGTAGTATGCCTTTTCAGTTTCTGCGTATTGGAACTTCAAACATATTTTACTTCTTTAGCGTTTTCAACCAAACCTGTTGATATGAACCCCGCCGACTAACGCGACAAGACCCGACACCAAATCTGGAATTGAACCCCTAATCCCTTAAGACACATGTTTGTTGAGCCTTGACCCGTAATCTAGAGAGACATGAACCAAGAACCATAGATAGGAAGACGCCACACCAAGAATTTGCAAGAACACTTAAATTCTAGATGATAAGTCTGTTTGTTGAACGCCACAAGATTAATCTTGATAAGTTCAAAAAGTCCTCTTAAGAAAATAAGAAGAACGCAAAAACAATCTCACCAAAATTCATGAATAATGATCTGATTTATTCAAATTAGAATAATGAATTGTTTACAATATAGGAACGATTTTCAGCCCGAAAGAATCCCTAATTGAATGTTGACTTAGAAAATCCCTTAATTGGCGCTTTCCTATGCTAAATTAAGCCTTAAAATCTAACTTTACTGGCTGTCATCTAATAGAAATAACATAAAAGGAAAGTAGCTAATTTTTTCCCTTAAAATACGCCTAACCTAATCTAGAAAAAAAAGAAAAATATCCAAGTTTGTTTTCTTGCCTAACAAAACCGAGTTTGGCAATTAAGAAATTATGAAAATTACATTAGGAAGATAATTTGATGACGAGACTCGAACTTGACGGCATGGCACCCACGTGTCGATCCAAAATAAGAAGGTTTCCTGAAATTATAAGTTTACTCCACAATTTACTGGAATCATGCACCATCATCAATGTGAATCTTCTAGAACCTTAATCATAGTGACTAGGCTCTCTTGTGATTGATTTGGGCCCATACCGGGGCTCCATTTATGTGACATGTCATAAACTTATTGAATGAGCCCGTTCAACGCTTCCTTGAATCGCTTGGCCTTAGATCTTGTGATTGGACCACTTGAATGGCTTAAGGGATCACGAACATGGCTCCTAACTTGTACAGCTTCACTGCTTGTATCATTCTCCCCCTCTTGAAAAGGATTTGTCCTCAAATTGTCATCTGCATCAAAAGGAGATAAGTCAGAAACATTAAAACTAGCTCTAACACCATACTCACCTGGTAAATCAAGTTTGTCGGCATTGTCATTAATGCGTTCCACCACTTGAAATGGGCTATCACCCCTCGGAAGGAGTTTTGAATGCTTTTGTTCCGGGAAGTGTTCCTTTCTCATATGCAGCCACACCCAATCTCCCGGTTCAACATCACGCTTCATATGTGGCCAAAAGAAATGCTCATGCAAGACTCCTAAAGTCTTAGCTACTCCAAAGTGACCCATTAAACCACCGGCATGTGCTTCTCTAACTAACAACTCACGCAAAGAAGAATGTGGAATGCAAAGTTTATTTTCTCGAAACAAGAAACCCTCATGTAAGTAGTGTTTCCCACATGCCCCCTTTTTGCAATCTTTAAACATAACTCCAAAATCAGAATCCAATGCATACAATTCTTTAATGTACTCAAATCCAAGCAACTTAGCATCAAGGGTTGAAAGTAAGGCGTACCTACGAGATAGTGCATCGGCAACTATGTTTTCTTTACCTTGCTTGTATTTGATCACATATGGGAATCTCTCAATGAATTCTACCCACTTGGCATGGTGTTTATTCAATTTGTGCTGCCCCTTCAAATGCTTCAAGGATTCATGATCTGTGTGAATCACAAACTCCTTTGGCCAAAGATAATGCTGCCAAGTCTCTAAGGTTCGAACCAATGCATACATCTCCTTATCATAAGTGGGATAATTTTGAGCTGCCCCACTCAACTTTTCACTAAAGTATGCAACCGGTCTTCCTTCTTGCATCAAAAGGCCTCCAATACCTGTACCTGAGGCATCACACTCAATTTCAAATGTTTTAGTAAAGTTAGGTAAAACAAGTAGAGGTGCATTTGTTAACTTCTCCTTGATCACTTTGAATGCCTTTTCTTGTTCCTCTGCCCAATTAAATGGAACGTTCTTCTTTATGACTTCAGTTAAAGATGCGGCAAGGCTACTAAAGTTTCGAACAAAACGCCGATAGAAACTTGCCAAGCCATGAAAACTTCTCACTTGCCCTATGGTTGTAGAAGTTGGCCAATCTTGGATTGCCTTCACCTTTTCCTCATCAACCTGTATACCTTGTGCACTCACAACAAAACCAAGAAATACAAGCTTATCTGTGCAAAAGGTACATTTCTTGTAGTTAGCAAACAACTTTTCTTTCCTTAAAACATCTAAAACAAGTTTTAAATGTTCAACATGATCATCCAAGTTTTTGTTGTAAATCAGGATATCATCAAAGTAGACAACTACAAATTAACCAATGTAAGCACACAAAACATGGTTCATAAGTCTCATAAAAGTGCTAGGTGCATTAATTAATCCGAAAGGCATAACTAACCATTCATACAAACCATATTTTGTTTTAAATGCAGTTTTCCACTCATCACCTTCCTTCATCCTAATTTGGTGATATCCACTCTTAAGATCAATCTTGGTAAAAACTCAAGAACCATGCAATTCATCCAGCATATCATCTAGTCTAGGAATGGGATGACGATACTTTACCGTAATGTTGTTGATGGCCCGGCAATCTGCACACATTCTCCATGTCCCATCCTTCTTAGGCACTAGTAACACCGGAACCGCACAAGGACTCATGCTTTCACGCACATATCCCTTCTCCAATAACTCACCTACTTGCCTTTGAAGTTCTCTTGTCTCCTCAGGATTACTCCTATAGGCAAGCCGATTTGGAATTGAAGAACCAGGAATGAAGTCAATTTGATGCTCAATTCCCCAAATTGGAGGTAAGCCAGGAGGCAACTCTTCAGGAAATACATCCTTGAACTTCTGCAAAAGGGAAACAACACTGCTCGGCAAAGACCCGGCAAGATCATTAGTGTTTAAAAAGGCCTACTTATACATTAGTACTATAAGGGGTTGATGAGAAATTAAAGCTCTCTTGATCTCACTTTTCTTTGCAATAAAATTGTATTTTTCTACTCTCTCACACATTAAGGTCGAACTCTCTCATTTTTCTTTTTCTCTCTTATTTTTCACACTCTCTTTTTCTCTCCTCTCTATTTATTTTCTCTTATGTTCAGCCTCCCTCTCTTTCTCTTTTCTTTTTTCACTCGCTCTTTGTATTTTTAATTGATCTTCAAGAACTTGTTTTGGAGTCAATGGTACAAGTGACATTGGCTGTTTATTCATGGTAAAAGAGTACCTATTGGTGAAACCATCATGTGTGGTTCGTCGATCAAACTGCCACGGCCTTCCCAACAAGAGGTGACATGCATGCATGGGGACAACATCACAAAGCACCTTGTCCTCATACTTTCCAATAGAAAATGCCACCATCACCTGCTTAGTAACCTTGATCTCACCACTATCATTCAGCCATTGAAGCCGGTATGGCCTTGGATGCTTCAAGGTAGGTAACGCCAATTTCTCCTCTAACTCGGTGCTGGCCACATTTGTGCAACTTCCTCTATCTATTATCACGCTACAAACCTTGTTATTCACAAAACACCATGTATGAAACAAATTCTCTCGCTGATTATTCTCTTGTTCTTTAGACTGTGCACTGAGAGCTAATCTTGCCACTAATGAATCTCCAACTACAGCGCACTCCCCTTCATAGGCATCTTCAAGTGGTGGCATGTCATCTACTTCTTCTTCTTCTTCATCCTCTGAAACAATCTCTCTTTGAGCTGTAATCACCATTACTCTCTTGTTTGGACATTCGCGAGATATGTGACCCCTGCCTTGACATTTAAAACACTTAATGTCATGACTTTTTGATGTAGGAAATTCAGCGTTACCTTGTTTAGGTGCAGCAACTTGTTTGGCATCCTTAGAGGGTTCGGTCTTTGGCTTATTTACTAGAAATTCGTTCTGTTTAGGGGCTGGTCTCCATGTGTTTGAGGTAGCCATGTTAGATCCCCTCCTAGCCATGTTTCTTCGCTTCAATTGCTGCTCCACTTTGATGGCTTGGTGCACCATATCTGTAAGCTCCACATAATGTTGCATTTCTACCACATCTACAATCTTACGGTTTAAACCATGCAAGAACCTAGCCATAGTGGCCTTCCGGTCCTCCACTACATTTGCACGGATCATGGCGACCTCCATCTCTTTATGATATTCATCAACACTCCTACAACCTTGTGTGAGTCGTTGGAGCTTGTTGTACAACTCCCTATGGTAGTAACTTGGGATGAATCGTCTGCGCATGATTGCTTTCATTTCCTCCCATGTCTCAATAGTTTGCTCTCCGTTTCTTCTTCTATCCTTCAACAACTGATCCCACCAAACAATAGCATAGTCAGTGAATTCAATTGCAGCGAGTTTTACCTTTTTCAACTCAGAGTTGTTGTGGCAATCGAAAACCATTTCCATCCTCTTCTCCCACTCTAGATACAGCTCAGGATCATTTTTCCCTTAGAATGATGAAATCTTCACCTTGATGCTTCCTAAGTTATCATCCCGCCTCTGCCTACCTAGCCTATCTTCTCTATTCCCTAAACCATGCCCAAACCTGCCCCGGTTATTAGGTGGAGCATCAAACTCCTCCCAGTCATCATCATCCTCTATATCCCCCCATTGCTCACCATGGTGTACACGTCTAGGTTGCCTAATGGGGTTATTTTGGCGCTGCCCCCTAGATGCCCCCTCTTCCAACCTATCCATTCTCTCATGTAAAGGTTCCAATTCAGCTCTCATCATCCGTCTCAATTCCCCCATCAAAGCTTGTAACTGTAGGTTCGGAATGGTTCGTTGTTGGACCTCTTCAGTTAAATTATCTTCTGGATTGTGAGACATGTTTAAGGTCTGCAAGAAAAGGTTAGGAATCTCACAAGTACTCCCTCATGTGTTTCACTCAAGAATGATTCGCTCACACTTGTGTTTCACTCAAATTGGCTCTTAACTTGATGTTCTCAATGCTCTTGCCTTTTTCCACTCATTGTGACTTCTCAAATTCTTAATCAGACTCAAGAAACACACAAGATTCAAGCAGTAATTCAAACAAACTAGACTCAATAACAAAGATGCTAAATCACAAGAACGTGTAAAATGAATAGCTGAATTTTATTATTATTTTTTTTTGCTATGGAGTAAAGTGTGTTCTGGGCTTATGGAACCCTATAAAGGTGAAAACAAACAAATTTTTTTTTTCGGATCCTCTTGTTTTCTTCTTTCCCATGTTTTTTTTTCCCTTTTTTTTCTTTCTTTTCTTTTTTTTTTCTTTTCAGATCCCTTTTTTTTTTGGGGTTAAACTAGAATCAACACACAAATGAGCAAGTGTGCACAAATAAACGAGAAAAAAAAATGTAAACAATCGAATTTCAAATCAAACAGAAACTGACACAAGTATTCAAGCCAACGAAATTCGCAAAAATTTGAACAAGGAGAAAACAAAAGAAGAAAAGAGTTCGGCTAAGAAATTAAGACATTAGACCAGAATTTTTTTTTTTGTTTTTGTTTTTAGGACTCTAAATTTGACTAAACAAGAACAATAACATAAAATAAAGGATAGTCAAACTTGCCTTGGAACCTAAGCTCTGATGCCAACTGATATGAACCCCGCCGACTAATGCGACAAGACCCGACACAAAATTTGGAATCGAACCCCTAATCCTTTAAGACACACGTTTGTTGAGCCTTGACCCGTAATCTAGAGAGACACAAACAAAGAACCATAGATAGGAAGACGCCACACCTAGAATTTGTAAGAACACTTAAATTCTAGATGATAAGTCTGTTTGTTGAACGCCACAAGATTAATCTTGGTAAGTTCAAAGAGTCCTCTTAAGAAAATAAGAAGAACGCAAAAATAATCTCACCAAAATTCATGAATAATGATCTGATTTATTCAAATTAGAATAATAAATTGTTTATAATTATATAGGAACGATTTTCAGCCTGAAAGAATCCCTAATTGAATGTTGACTTAGAAAATCCCTTAATTGGCGCTTTCCCATGCAAAATTAAGCCCTAAAATCTGACTTTGCTAGCTGTCATCTAATAGAAATAACATCAAAGGAAAGTAGCTAATTTTATCCCTTAAAATGCACCTAACCTAATCTAGAAAAAAAAGGAAAATATCCAAGTTTGTTTTCTTGCCTAACAAAACCGAGTTTGGCAATTAAGAAATTACGAAAATTACATTAGGAAGATAATTTGATGACGAGACTTGAACTTGACGACATAGCACCCACGTGTCGATCCAAAATAGGAAGGTTTCTCGAAATTATAAGTTTGCTCCATAATTTACTGGAATCATGCACCATCATCAATGTGAATCTTCTAGAACCTTAATCATAGTGACTAGGCTCTCTTGTGATTGATTTGGGCCCATACCGGGGCTCCATTTATATGACATGTCACAAACTTGTTGAATGAGCCCGTTCAATGCTTCCTTGAATCGCTTGGCCTTAGATCTTGTGATTGGACCACTTGAATGGCTTAAAGGTTCACGAACATGGCTCCTAACTTGTATAGCTCCACTGCTTGCATCACCTGCTAGTAGTTACAGCCTATGGCTATAGTTGAGTCACTAAATGTGTTAAGGTCTTTCACGTATGAATTAGTGTCTGTACTTCTTTAATTTAAAATACAATAATGATTAAAAAAAATGATAGAGCATCACATTATTTTTCTTCAAGTACTTTGTCTTACAATGGTTTTACCATAAGGATTTTCAAAAAATAATATCAATTAATTAAGCTTGAAAAAAATTATCAGTAATGCCACAATACCATGGGGATGATCAATTTATATGAATTTACACTTCACCCCAATTTCATCTAATTTTACAAATTAGGATAATTTCTTCTCCTACTATTACAAACATTTCTCTTCCTCCATTCTTTCTTTATTTCTTCCTTCCTTCCTTCCTTCCTTCCTTCCTTCCTTGTTAGGATTGATGCCCTAAGGAATAAATATTTTAGTCGTATTTCTGAAATTTTTGGTGAAATAAGTAACAATGAGAATATTACATGTATTAACAATAGTCCTCATATTACTAGAATAGCAATGATTGTATATTTGCAAACATGTGATCCGTGACTACTAGAAGCAAATCTTAGAATTGCGCATATATGGAGTTTATATACAGAAAGATCCGATTCGAAGATTAATAGTTCAAATTATATAGTTCGTAGTCTATGTATAGTCCTGGGCACTTTATACTTGACAAGGCCATAATAGGGATCTATGTTCAAATAGGGAGATGGCTTATCTCAGTCATGGGAGCAGATTGACATCATGGTAGATATTTTGGTATGGTAGATTTAATGGTGGTTGCTCACTTGACTAGACCTAAATTTGAATTGATTTAATAATAATGCCATTTGACTTAAATCAATTTTCTTTGATGATCATTTATGCGTTATCTTAATCCTAAAGTGGATTCATAACTTCATGTTTATAGCTTGTATCTTTGGGCATGTCAAAGGCAGGAGTTCCAATGAACAAAAGCTCCATTGTCGGTATGTTAGAAATGCAACCAATATTTGATAAGAGCACAATTCACGGACATGTGGAATCTATAGCTCTCTAACAAAGAGTTAATATTATCCTTTCAAAGGTATTATTTGGGTAATGGAAAATGTAACAAGGCCTCCGTCATCTAGATACATATGGTAACCAGATGATATTCCTTTTGTATCTATTATAAAAGAAATAAATTTTCTAATAGTGAAATAATAGAACTTTGAGATAAAATAGTTGGAAGGTGAAATAGAATTAAGTCCTTTATTTGATTATGGAAAATTGATAGGATATACATAATACAAGAGGTCATAGACCACATTTATGTTTCAAAAGTCTCGTAATGCGGTATATTATCAAGAGTGTAGCTTTGGATCTATAGTGGAGAGACATTGAGGTTAATAATTTAATGGATAATTAATCAGGGATTAATTTTTCTATTGTTATTGGAGCTTGATAATATATGTTCATCGGGTCCCAAAACTAGCCCATGAATGAATTCCTTTATGATAGATCAGGCAAGTTTGGTTTACCACTAGTAAGGCAGAAGTATATGCAAGTTGGGCCATCGGGCTTGATGGGACATGTGGGCCATAGTCCAGTTGGACTATTGGTGGACACAAGCCCATTAAGGAATGCTACCAATATCTGCTAAATATTAGAGAATTAATTATTTGATTAATTTGAGAAAATAATTATTCAAATTTGTAATTAGGATTTTGGATAGTTATTGATACGAACCCGGTCAAGAACTGACGCGATCCTAATCAAAATTGGTCTCTAAGATCAAAATTCCAAATCGGTTTAGTACGAAACTGCGACCCAATGCCCAACAAGAAGCACGAACCTTGGTATGTGAGGATGCCACAATCAACTATGGACGAACTGATTGATAAGTCTATGAACGCCACGGAATTTTCTGATAAGTTTGAATAGTTTTTTTAGGAACCAAAGAGAATTAAACCTTAAATTGTGTGTAAAAACTGATTACCATTGAATGAAATTCGTTACAATATATAGTAGTTTCTCCTGTGCGAATTTTTAGCTCCTAATTGCCCATGAAATTTCAGGCAAATCAATTACCAGCCCAAAAAAGGCCCAATCTAAAGCAAATAAGGTAAGTTCCCTAAATGGCTTAAAAGCCTTACAATAATATGAAATAAAAAACACATGTTTCTAAAAAAAAAAGAAACTAGACAATAAATAGATAAATAGTTGATTCTTCTTGCCACTTGTCGCCTCAAATTGGGAAAGTAACTGAAATGGAAAGTAGCTTGATTTATTTGCAGCCATATGATTACTCGGTCCCATGTATTTGTTGGTCTGGATGTCACATGGAATTCCCTCAATGGGCCTCCATGCGATTGCTTGAGCCCAAGATACTTGAATCAGCCTAATAAGCATTTCTTTGAACTTCTTCGCACGACCTCTCATACCTGGACCAATGGAAACTTGAATTGGATCTAAATATGTCTCATCCCATGTGCTCTTGCTTGTGCTACCGATGTCCTTATCATTCCCCTCCTCTTGAGAGGGATTTGTTCTCAAATCATCGCCTGCATCAAAAGGACTTAGATCAGAAACATTAAAGGTAGCACTTACACCATTCTCACCTGGCAAGTCTAGCTTGTATGCATTATCATTGATTCTTTCAAGTATTTGAAAAGGACCGTCCCCTCTAGGCAATAGCTTGGACTTCCTTTGTTCTGGAAACTGTTCCTTACATAAGTGCAACCACACCCAATCATCAAGCTCAAAGACGAGCTTGTGATGCCCTTTATTGGCTTGTTTAGCATATTGCTTAGTCCTTCGCTCGATGTTGAGTCTTGCCTTTTCGTGTATCTGCTTAACAGGGTCAGCTTTTCTTTTTCCATTAGATTCACTCGCTCAAACAAAGGTAATGGCATTAAATTCAAAGGAGTTAAAGGATTAAAACCATAAACAATTTCAAACGGTGAAAATTGAGTAGCAAAATGTACAGATCAATTATAAGGAAACTCAACATGTGGTAAACACTCCTCCTAAGTTTTGATGTTCTTTTTAATGACAGCTTGCAACAAGGATGACAAGGTTCTATTCACAACTTTTGTTTGACCATCGGTTTGAGGGTGACAAGTAGTCGAAAACAATAGCTTAGTCCTTAAGTTAGCCCACAAAGTCTTCCAAAAGTAGCTTAAGAACTTTGCATCCCTATCAGAAACAATTGTCCTAGGCATACCATGAAGTCTTACAATTTCCCTAAAGAACAAATCAGCAACATTGGAAGCATCATCTGTCTTGTGGCGTGGAATAAAATGTGCCATCTTGGAAAATCTATCTACTACCACAAATATCGAGTCTCTTCCCCGTTTAGACCTAGGCAAACCTAACACAAAATCCATTGAAATATCAGTCTAGGGTTCACTAAGTATTGGTAAAGGGGTGTACAAACCGTGGGGCTTTACTCTTGATTTAGCTTGCCTACAAGTTACACATTTACCACAAAGCCTCTCAATATCTAGTTTCATATGTGGCCAATAGAAGTGTTCCTGCAACACCGCTAAAGTTTTCATCACTTCAAAATGTCCCATCAATCCTCCCCCATAGGATTCTCTCACTAGCAAATCTCTTAATTAACAATTAGGCACATACAATTTATTCTCCTGAAACAAGTATCCCTCATGCCTAAAGTACTTACCACTAGCAAATCTCTCACAAGCTTGATACTCAGTGCTAAAGTCATGGTCATCAGCATATAACTCTTTAATTTGTTCAAAACCCAGTAGTTTAGCATTAAGAGTTGAGATTAAGACATACGTATGAGAAAGCGCATCGGCAACAACGTTTTCTTTACCTTGCTTGTAGCAAATGACACACGGAAACGTCTCTATAAACTTCACCCAACGAGCATGCCTCTTATTCAGCTTGTGTTGGCCTTTCAAGTGTTTCAGGGATTCATGATCGGTGTGAATCACGAACTCCTTAGGCCATAGGTTGTGCTGCCACGTCTCTAGTGCCCGAACCAATGCATACAACTCCTTATCATAAGTTGGGTAACTAAGAGTTGCCCCGTTCAGTTTCTCACTGAAATATCCTATTGGACTCCCTTCCTGCATTAAAACGGCGCCAATTCCAACACCTAAAGCATCACATTCAATCTCAAAACTTTTAGAAAAATTAGGTAAACATAGCAATGGAGCATTAGTCAACTTCTCCTTGACTAGCTGAAATGCCTTTTCTTGCTCTTCTCCCCATCTAAACCCAATGTTCTTCTTGATTAGTTCAGTCAATGGAGTGGCTATAGTACTGAAATCTTTCACAAACCGCCGGTAGAAACTAGCAAGTCTATGAAAACTCAGTACGTTTCCCACACTTGTTGGACTCGACCACTCCTGGATGGCTCGCACTTTTTCTTCATCAACCTGTATACCTTGAGCGCTAACAACAAAACTAAGAAACACAAGCTTATCTGTGCAAAAGGTACACTTCTTGAGGTTAGCATACAATTTCTCCTTTCTAAGCACATCCAAAATAGATTTTAAATGCGCTACATATTGGTCCACGTCTTTACTATAAATGAGTATATCATCAAAATACACAACAACAAACTTGCCAACAAATGCACGGAATACATGATTCATTAAACGCATAATTGTACTTGGAGCATTAGTTAGACCAAATGGCATTACTAACCACTCATATAGATGATATTTTGTCTTAAAGATAGTTTTTCATTCATCACCCTCTTTCATGCATATTTGATGGTATCCACTTTTCAAATCAATTTTTGAGAACACAGAAGCACCATGCAATTCATCCAACATATCATCTAAACAAGGAATAGGATGACGATAGTTTACCGTGATATTGTTAATGGCTCTGCAATCTACGCACATCCTCCATGTCCCATCCTTCTTAGGCACGAGTAAGCCTGGAATGGCGCACGGGCTCATACTTTCTTTCACGTATCCCTTTGTCATCAACTCACTGACCTGCCTTTGAAGCTCCTTTGTCTCCTCGGGGTTGTTTCTATAAGCCGGTTGGTTTGGAATGGAAGCACTAGGTACAAAATCAATCTAATGTTCTATTCCCTGAATTGGTGGCAAACCATTAGGCACCTCATCTGGAAATACATTCTCAAATTCCTGCAATAGAGAAACAATAGAACTAGGCAATGTAGGGTCAATTTTGTTAGAGTTTAAAAATGCCTATTTGTACAAAAGTACAATCATTGGCTGATTTGAAAACAAAGTCCTTTTAATCTCACCGCCTCTCGCATAGTAGTTTGTTTTTCTCTCTGCTTTTCTCTCATTGGCTGATTGAGAATTTTTTTTAGCCCTCTCAATTTTCTCTCCTTTGCTCTCTTTGCTCTCCTTTTTCTCAGCTATCTCTTCTTTTTTTTCCCTCACTGGTCGAACTCTCTCTGTGCACTCCCACTCTTGATTTTTCTCCACTCATCATTTTTCTTTTATCATTTTTTCTCTGTAAACTCACTTGGCCTTCATGGGCCTGTTTTGGTGTTAACGAAACAAGAGTGATCGTTTTTTTATTGTGAACAAATGAGTACTTGTTGGTAAAACCATCATGTTTAACTCGCCGATCAAATTGCCATGGTCTGCCTAATAATAAGTGCCCAGCTTGCATCGGAACCACATCACACAAAACTTCATCTTTATATCTTCCAATGTGAAAGAAACTAACACTTGCTTATGCACTTTTACCTCACCACTATCATTTGGCATCAGAGCGAGGGTTTTAATTAGTTTTTGCTTATCCATTCTCTTAGTTTTTGTTTGTTTCTATTATTTGTGAGTCTTGTTTTCCATTATCAAAGTTGGGTTAAAAAAAAAAAGAGGATCCTAAAAGAAAAGAAAAGATTAAAAAAAGAAAATAAAGAAAAACAAGGGAAAGAAGAAGACAAGAGGATCCGAAAAAAAAAAAAAAGTCTGGAGAACCATCTTAAAATTTTTTGTTTGATTCTTGTTATTCATGGTTTAAGGAGCCCAAAATTGAATTCCCTACCAAGACTAAATTTTTGCTCAAATTACGTTTCTTTTGGGTGTGATTTTCGAAAGCCCAAATTATCATTTGCCTATTATACTCTTAACCTCCTTGGTAATCTGTTTGTAAATTGTCAAGAAAATTTTGATATTGATTTGACTAGTTTTCAAGAACTGAGTGAGAATTTACGAGTAGAAAAAGGCACGAGAGACGAGAGTATTAGAGTGGATAATAGCCAAAAAGTATCGAGTGCAAACACGAGTGAAATTGAATGAACCATTTCACGAGTGAAACATGTAAGGGAGTTTGGTAAGGTCCTTTGCAATGTTTCTTACTTTGTTTTACAGAAAAAAAAATGTCAAACAACAACAAGAACACTATTGAGGGCACCTATGGTGGAACAGATCCAAAAATCCTCCTGGAAGCGATGATAGGGGAGATGAGACGATTATTGAGAGGAGAGTTAGCACAGCTTCATGAGAAGATAGACAAGATAGAAAACACATGTGTGGAATAGCCTCAACATGTTCCTCATGCGCATAGTCGGGAAAGGGTTCCGATTGGAGGAGAGGTTGATTACTACTATGGGATTGATAGGGAAGAGTTTGATGAAAGAGAAGATACAGCGGGTAGTCAACGGAGATTTGGACGGGATAGAGGAGTTAGGAACTGGGAAAATGATAGTTTGAGAGGCATAAAAATGAAGATACCATCATTTCAAGGCAAATTTGATCCTGAAAGCGTACCAAGAATGGGAGAAGAAAATGGAGTTTGTCTTTGACTGCCACAACTATTTTGAGTCGAAGAAGGTAAAACTAGCTGTAATTGAATTTTCTGATTATGCTATTACTTGGTGGGATCAACTTGTCATAAATAGGAGACAAAATAGAGAGCGACCTATTGACTCATGGCGAGAGATGAAAACTGTGATGAGGAAGCGATTTGTACCAACTTACTACTACCAGGAGTTGTACAATAAACAACAAAATCTTAAGCAAGGCAACCGGAGTGTGGAGGAGTACTATAAGGAGATAGAGGTTATGATGATTCGGGCAAATATAAAGGAGGATCGGGAGGCTACAATGGCAAGGTTTTTGGCGGGCTTAAACTGAGAAATTCACAATACCGTTGAGTTACAACATTATGTGGAGTTGGATGACATGGTGCACATGGCTGTCAAAATTGAGAATCAACTTAAGAGGAGGGGTAGTAACACACTTCCAAGCCAAAACTCGAGTATATCTGCTTGGAAAATGAAGCAATGGAGGAAGGATGAGAAGCAACCCAACACCAAGCCAAAGACCTAGCAAAAACAAGAGGTGGCCAACCATGGGAATCAAGGTAAATCTGATTCCTCCACTACTCGGAATCGTGATATTAAATGTTTTAAATGTCAAGGCAGGGGGTGCTTCCACCATACTCACTTGGCAAGTCGAATTGCATGTGACATCCAGACCAACAAATGCGTGATTCAAGTTCTAGAAGGGACCAAGTAATCATATAGCTACAAATAAATCAAGCTACTTTTCATTTCAGTTACTTTCCCAATTTGAAGCGACAATTTGCAAAAAGAATCAGCTATTTATCTATTTATTGTCCAGTTTCCTTTTTTTTTTAGAAACATGCATTTTTTAATTTCATATTATTGTAAGGCTTTTAAGCCATTTAGGCAACTTATCTTATTTGCTTTAGATTGGGTGTTTTCCACCTAACTCCACCCCAAAAGCTAGCTCGTGAGGGGAGGATTGCGAACCCATATATAAAACACCCAAGACCTCTCTTGCTAACCGATGTGGGACACATCATTCCCGACCCCTTTAGATTGCACATCCTCGTGCAGGGAACCTTTGTACATGCACCCATCGACCAGTCAAGAGTAGGCTCTAATACCAAATGATATGAACCCCATCAAGAACTGACGCGACCCTAACCAAAATTGGTCTCCAAGATCGAAATTCCAAATGGATTTAATACGGAACCATGACCCGATGCCCAACAAGAAGCACGAACCTTGGTATGTGAGGACGCCACAATCAGCTATGGACAGACTGATTGATAAGTCTATGAATGCCATGGAATTTTTCAATAAGTTCAAATAGTTTGTTTAGGAACAAAAGAGAATTAAACCTCAAATTGTGTGTAAAAACTGATTACCATTAAATGAAATTCGTTATAATATATAGTAGTTTCTCCTTTGTGAATTTTTAGCTCCTAATTGCCCATGGAATTTCGGGCAAATCAATTACCAGCCAAAAAAAGGCCCAATCTAAAGCAAATAAGGTAAGTTCTCTAAATAGCTTAAAAGCCTTACAATAATATGAAATAAAAAACGCATGTTTCTAAAAAAAAAAGGAATCTAGACAATAAATAGATAAATAGTTGATTCTTCTTGCCACTTGTTGCCTTAAATTGGGAAAGTAACTGAAATGAAAAGTAGCTTGATTTATTTACAGCCATATGATTACTCGGTCCCTTCTAGAACTTGAATCACGCATTTGTTGGTCTGGATGTCACATGCAATTCCCTCAATGGGCCTCCATGCGATAGCTTGAGCCCAAGGTGCTTGAATCAGCCCAATAAGTTTTTCTTTGAACTTCTTCGCACGAGCTCTCATAACCGAACTAATGGGAACTTGAATTGGATCTAAATATATCGCATCCCACGTGCTCTTGCTTGTGCTACCGATGTCCTCATCAGTTATCTTGGATAATAGAATTCTAATTTAAATTAAATTGCTTGAATTGGACTTATCCTATATGATGCAGATAATCACAAATATCTACACTATGATAGGTTGAAATTTTAGAGATAATTATCCTAAAGTTGGCGCCACCTATAAGGATAGTGGAGAGAGAATTTATCTCCTAATCATAATATACTTGTAACTCTTTCTATTATTTCTATAAGTAGAGGCCTTTGGTCTTAATTTATTCTAAGACTGCCAAAGTGCAGATTAGAAAGGAGAGCTTACATTTTTTTATCTTAAGTAATCCTAAGTTCTTAAGCAATTTAGTAGTTGGAGGGAGTGTAGCAGTGGTAGAGATTTACTAAGTTGTGCCTACACATAATGATCTGACAGAAGAGTATAGTATTGAAGATCTGATGGTAGAGATTTGTTCTTCATGAATTGTTTAGTTAGAAGTGTTGTTTCTAATCTCCAATAGATACATTAAATTAGAATTAATTTATTGTTTATAGCATCATGATTAATTTCCTAGGTGGTTAAAAAATATTTAATATTCCACTACATCACTGAACCAATTATTCCAACAATTTCTATCAAAGCGAACTCATGATTATGCTGTAGACATATATGTGACCTAATTTTTACTCCTTATGCAATGAATTAATATTTTAAGGAGATGGTACTCTAGGGTTTTTATATGCAAATTAATATATTTAGAGAATATTAAATATTTATTATCATGGAATCTATAGTGAATGGTAATTATTATTTATTTAATTTTAATTATTATAAGTTATGGTTCTTTAGAGTTTAGAATATGTATCTACAATTTGTTCATGAAATTGTAATTATAATAGGATACGGTTTATCATTACCGTTTAGAATTTATTGCTTTCTTAGAATTCATGTAAACTGGAAATGCTATAGGTTTTTTTATGTAAATTAATTTTATAAAGAGGAATCATGAAGATGGAGCAATCTATTAGAATCTTTACAAATTATTTTTTATACTAGTTTCTGCATTAAAATTGTGGGTTTAATGTATATTTAATATACAATATCACAAGAATTTTGTATATTGTGCAGTATATGAGTTGAAAAACCCTATAGGATGGGCTATTACCTCTATAATTGTACTGGAGGGATTTTGAATCCCAATGCATGAAGTTGTGGCCATAGGCCATGGGAAAGAAGAAGAGGGCGCTTCCGTATATTGAAGTGGGCCAGCAAAGTTGGCCCACGGTAACTAAAAAGCCCATGCAAAAAGGCATGGGCATTTACATGGGAAACGGGTCTACTTTTGTAGACACATGATGTATATTAAAGTATATATATAATATTGTTATGAATAATGAATTATGTCATCTATCAAGAATCAATGTTGAAAATTAGATCTGTATATTCATGCTGAAGTAAGCACTGACATCAGCATAAATAGGAAAGTCAAATCTGGTGGGATTACTATAGCAATGGCGACTGTGGTTATGTAGTAGTCTACAGTATTGTATAATACCATCTCTATAAGGTGAAGGCTTTGCTGTCTAATTATAAGTGTAGTGTGATTGCAAAAATTATTATAAATTTCTCAAACATGTTCTGCATATACACCCTTGGAAAGGTTTACCTAGTAGATTGGAGTGTTCATATTATTATTTCTGCCCATATATATATGTCTATATTTCTTAACTTTTCATTGTTTATCTTAAATTTATAGTTGGTTATTATTTATGTATTTGTTTATATGCTACCGTTACCAATTATGGCTTTGTATTTTTCTTAAAATACCGACCAAGGGCAATACCATCTTTACACTATCCTAATTGCTACAACACTATTCCAACGGTAATAAAACGGATAGTTTTTATTCTATAAATTGGTAAATTCTTAACTCTCACATATCATTTCTCATCTACACAATATCTTATCTCCTCTCTAGAAATCATCCATAGTTAATTTTTTACTAAATGTTTAACATAGTTACAATATTTCTTATTACTATTGTTATTGTTCAAATCATCATTCTTCTTATTTCTGATTGATCCGCAGTTGAATTCCAACTTTTTACTATAGCAATAATGTTGATAGTTATTCCTCTTTTAATTATTGCTATTTACTTTAATAACATATAATGCTTGTAGTACTTATGCTTTGAATTAATAAAGTCATGATTCTAATCACTTTTACATTTCCTATTGTTATTATGAGGAAAAAATTACATGCCTTAGATTCTTAATGTAGAAATGCATCTTGAGTCAATGGGTCTCTTAGATTCAATCAAAGAAGGCAATACCACATCATCACAAGATAAGGCAAAAGCGATAATTTTCCTTCGTAGATAGCTTGATGAAGGTTTAAAATGCAAATATCTCACTGCAAAAGATCTAAGTGCATCATGGAAGGATCTTAAAGAAAGATTTAATTATCAAAAGGAAGTTATACTTCCTACAACTCATGATGAATAGAATGCTTTGAGATTTTAAGACTTTAAAAAAGTCAGTGATTCTAACACTACTATGTTCATAATAGTTTCACAGTTGAAGTTTTGTGGAGAGAAAACTATTGATGAATAATTGTTGGAAACGGCTTACTCTATATTTCATGCCTCCCATATAACCTTATTGTAACAATACCAGTTGTATGGTCTTAAGAAATATTCTAAACTAATTTCTTTTCTTCTGATAGCAGAGAAAAAGAATGAGCTTTTGATAAAAAATCATCAGTTTCATCCTATAGGTCTACAACATTTCCAAATGCCAATGCAAGCAAGCATTGAAAATTTTGGACGAGGACAAAATCACGGTCGTGGTTGTGGTTGGGGACATGGACATGGATGTGGTCATGGTCGTGACGATAGTCGGGGATGCATTCAAGGTAGTTTTTACCCTACAGAAAACCACATAATCAAAAAGAAGCGTCATGAAGGATGACATGATAAAGGGAAAATGTTTGTGAAAATTCTTCCAAGAATCCTGAGGATTCATGTTAAAGATATGGTATTAAAGTGCATTGGTCCTGAGTTTGTCAAATACCAGAGCATCTATGTAAGCTTTATAAAGGCATCACTAATAAGGAAAGGAAAGAAGTAAATTTTGTTGAATGTTTAGATCCTATAGATGATTGAATACACTTTGATGCTTTAGATTTTACTGATGATTTTATTTATAAGGGTCTTGGTGACGCTACTTAGTAAATGTAAAACTATGTTATATTTTATTTATAATTTTTGGATGCATTAATATTATGTATCATTGAATAAAATGTTCCTTAAATAACATATTTGAAACTTTATTTCTTGTAAATCGTCTATTTTACTTGAACCTTTATATGGATTGCACTAATGAAGGAGCAAATTTCAATATAAATGATGGGAATATTTGTATACTAAATTGTGGTACAACACACACTATTCTTAAAAGTAAAATGTACTTTTCAAAACTAAAACCAACAAAGGTAATTGTAAATTCAATATACTAGGTCCAACAGACTTGATTAAAGGAATCAATAAAGCCAGCTTCGTATTGCCAAATAGAACAAAGTTTTTCATAAATGATGCTTTGTTTTCACTAAAATCTAAAAGGAATTTGTTGAGTTTTAATGATTTATACTGATGAGGACATCAGGGCTGCAAGGAATTTTCATGATCCGGTTCAAGTTCCAGTTGGCCCAATGACTAGGGCTCGAGCTAAAAGATTCAAAGAAGAACTGAATAACTTGGTCCAGAGAGTTCTATAATAAGAAGAGAGTGAGTTTACTACCGAGGGTGAACAAAGGCTGGTTTTGCTCATCAAAGTAGAGCCGGAAGGGAGGCAATCAGCCGTACATGCGCATTGAGTCCTTGCATGGCTAACTTGCTTGTTCATTCCGTACACATACACATTTAGGAGTGGTATGTCTAGCACAGGATTCAAGATTCAAGATTTGAATTCTTTATTCAAGATTTGAATTCTTTGTAATCTTAATTTAGTTTAGGTTTCAGCTTCAAAATTTGAAATTTAGAATCTTTGTTTAGGCTTTATTATAGGCGTGATTAGGAGGAAGGAATCTCGAGTTAAATAATTCTAACCTAGGGTTTTATTTAGGCGTTACTTTCATTAAGGGAAGATTAGGAATTTTACATTTAAACATAAACCCTATGTGAATTTTTGGCCATATAAGGCCATCTTTCAGATTATGCAATTCAGTTTTTGATGATCATTCATATTGAAAGTTATTCTTCTTGAGTTCTTGAAGAAACTTATTCGAACTTATCAAGGATTCCTTGTGGCATTCAATTGACTTATCAAACGGACTTTCCATACCCATTTGTGGCGTCTCCATCATACCAAGGTTCTTGCTTTGCTAAGCAACGGGTCGCGGTTCCACTCAACTTGAGAGGTCTTGGGGTTCGAAATTCCAGATTTGGTATCGGGTT
>CAMOHE010051314.1:0-23967 GCA_946598075.1 Artocarpus hirsutus
AGAGATTGAGAGAGAGAGAGAGAGAGAGTAAACCGAGAGGAAGAGAGAAACGAGAGAGAGGTGAGCGAGAGAAAGGAGAGAGAAAATGAGAGGAAGAGAGAGAGTGTGAAAATAAATAGAGAAAAAGAAAAAGTAGTTGTGCAAAACTGTGTACAACAATACACTGTCTTCAAAAATCAAATTACTTCATTGAAAATTAAATTAACAATTAAAAACAATTTAGAATAATTAAAAATCACTGAAAGAGTAAAATAATATAAGTTTTCCTTAATTTTTACAAAATAATCAATTCAAATTTAAATTACTCATTATGGCACACTAATCCACCATTTAACACTCTAATACCATTTAATTAACTTTGGGGTGTTACATCTATAGAGATAACTGTCATCTCTATCTTTTTATATCTGAGCAATTAGTTATTTTTCAATTAATTTTAAATTTAAAACAACCACCATATCATATATATGGGGAGGAGATATATTTTACATTCCTTATCCTTTTTTAAAAAAATGGAATCATGATTGTGATTCTTATTAATATATATAGATATATATATGTATCTTTATGAAAACTTATGTTTACGTTTTTTTTTTCTTTTTGTTTTCAAACGTAAAGCACGTTTACAATCTTATTCATATATATATATATATATAACAAAATCTTATATATATATATATATAAGATTTGGTTCGAAACCATATATATATATATATCTAAATTTAAAAAATAAATTATATTCTTTTAAAATTAGATTTTTAAATTAATCAATTAATTATTTAATTTTGTGTCCATTTAGGAAAAGACAAAAGGTGGTCCCACCATACTTATGTCACACACAAAATTAAAATTATAGTCAAATGATCTTATTATTCAAATATTATTAATTAAGTAATTTAAAAACCATATTTAGCTAATCTCATTAGTTAAATATAATTAATTAATCAATTAACTAATGCTCAGTTAAATTGTGACAACATTTATCATATTATATTATGTGTTACAGAGAATATTTTTTGTATCATATTAATATCTTAAGTGTAAAATAATTAATTCAGAATTCAATAATTTCAAATTAAATATGTAAAATTCATTCTATGCATTAAATCCAATGTTATAGAGGTGGCATTGGGGACCTATGGACCTATAACCCAAGCTACAATAAATTTGACAATTAATTAAAATCTTTAACTAATGTGCTAAATTTATTAATTTCAGTGTTACTCTACTAAAAACCTAAAATTGAACTCTTGAGATTATAGTGAAATTACTCAAAGAAAATTAACTAATAGTCCATTGATATAATCATTACATACGTCAGTCATCCATAAATAGTTCATAATAAAAGCTAGGTTTAATTTTCGTTTCCCTCTCTTATTATATCTTTATCTTTGAGTTCTAATAATTGTTTAATGAACAGTTAATTTATAATCTTATTATGAATGAGCGCTCAACTGTTCAAATTTTAAATCATCACTCAAGAGAACTAGTTTTCTAACTTCCATAAGGAAGGAATGGATTTCATATCTGTATAATATTATTCCCAGCCATTTATCGTATTATGTTTTCAAGATGCTAAGTTATGATCTGTGTTTAGATAAATCTTACCATACAAGTCAAAAAACATAATGTGATAAATAGGAGTCTAACAAATACTCAAGATTAAGACTGTCAAATATATGATCATCATAGTGATAGATTTGAATACTCTATTTGTAACGGATGATTATTAGAGATTCATAATTTATCTGGTCTAGTCCTAGATAATCTCATTATATAAAGCACCTCTTATCCAATGTCTCTACATTAATAGCCCGGATAAGACTATTTCATTCTAAATGAGATTTGACCGTACTTGTAATATTTAATTAAAGATCCCAAACTTTAATTAATTATTATAGACTATTTAGATTATTATCTATAAATTTTATCCCTAAGCATATAACACTTATATGCTAAATTTATAGTCACATAAATAATTATGAAATTTTATTGATGTTTATAAAAGTTTCATAATACATATAAGCAACCAACATAATTATAAATGTCACTTTATTTATTTATTAACAATATGTACAATGTCACAGCTTTTAGGATACCAAACTCAACAATCTCTCACTTGCCCTAAAGCAGGTGAGACATGTCTCTAAGACCTAGGCCTTCCAAGTGTCCCTCAAAGCTCTTTGCAAGTAATGTCTTGGAGAAAGGGTCGGCAAGGTTGTTATCCGACGTTATCTTCATAACTTTCACATCACCTCGATGCACTATTTCTCTAATCAAATGATACTTTCACTCTATATGCTTTCCTTTTTTGTGGCTTTTGGGTTCTCTTGAATTTGCCACTGCACCACTATTATCACAATACATATGAGTGGTATATCCATGCCTGGAACGACTTCCAGATCACTTAAGAACTTACAGAGCCAAACAGCTTCTTTAGCTACTTCACAAGTAGCCACATATTTAGCTTCCATAGTCGAATCAGCAATACATGATTGTTTAGCGCTTCTCCAAACTATGGCTCCACCACTAAAGGTCAACACTGATCCAAACATTGATTTACGTGTGTCTTTGTCTGATTGAAAATTAGAATCAGTGTATCCAATGGGAATCAAATTCTCACCTGAATATACTAGCATATAGTTTTTCGTTCTCTTGAGATACTTAAGAATATGTTTAACCGCTATCTAATGATCTGATCTAGGATTAGATTGATACCAACTGACTATACCTACTACATAGCAAATGTCAGGTCTTGTACACAACATGGCATATATTAGACTTCATACTATAGATGCATAGGGTACATGTCTCATGTTTTCTTCCTCTTCAGGTGTCTTAGGATACTACTCTTTTGAAAGATAAACTCCAAGACATATAAGTAAATTACCTTTCTTAGAGTTTTGCATCAAAAATCTAATAAGCACCTTATCGATGTATGATGGCTGAGACAACGCCAACAATTTATTCTTGTGATCTCTCATGAGTTGGATTCTAAGAACATAACTTGCCTCTCCCAAATCTTTCATATGGAATTGGTTGGTGAGCCATATCTTTACATTAGATAATATTCCTACGTCATTCCTAATGAGTAGGATATCATCTACATAAAGAATCAAGAAAATCACCTTTTTATCTTTGATGTAACTATATACACAAGGTTCATCAATATTTTGATCGAAACCATAAGATTTGATCGCCTCATCAAATCTCAAGTTCCAGGATCTTGAAGCCTGTGTAAGTCGATAGATTGACCTTTACAACTTGCTAACTTTTTACTCTTGACCTTGGACTACAAACCTTTCTGGTTGCACCATATAGATGCTTTCCTCAAGATAGCCATTCAAAAAGGCAGTCTTGACATCCATTTGCCATATCTCATAATCAAGACATGCAGCAATGGAAAAAAGAATCTGAATGGATTTAAGCATAGCTACGGGTGAGAAATTTTCTTGATAGTCAATCCCTCTTTTGGGTATAACCCTTCGCCACATGCCTAGCTTTGAAAGCCTCAACTTTCCCATCCAATCCTCTTTTCTTCTTGTAGATCCACTTGCATCCTATGGGTTTTATCCCTTTAGGTAGATCTACAAGTTCCTAGATTGAATTGAAGTACATGGACTACATTTCAAGGTTCATAGCCTCCAGCCATTTCTCCTTCTCAGAATCTTTCATTACATCACAATATGTCAATGGATCATCCTCCCCATTATCAGATTTAGCAACATGTGCTTCTCCAATTTCCCTGTAGCGAGCAGGTGGTATGACATATCAGCCTTCCTACTTCGTCGAGGTGGTATGACATTCTAATCTAGAGTTGTGATATGCTTATTTTGTCCTTCAACAATGGTTGTCAGTTGCGGTCTAATCTGATCAAAAAGTAACTCTTTAAGTATAACTTTGCTACGAGGTTTATAGTTTGTCATATAATTATTCTGGAGAAAAATGACATTTGCCGACACAAATACCTTCTTTTCTTATGGACTATAAAACAAACCTCCCATCGTTCTCTTTGGATATCCTACAAACAAACATACTTCTGAACGTGGTTCTAGCTTCCTGATCTTTCCTTTTAGCACATACGCTGGACACCCCCATATACGAATATGTCGCATACTAAATTTGCGACCATTTCATAACTCTAAAGGTGTTTTTGGAATAGACTTAGATGAAACTATGTTTAGAAGATATATTACATTTGGTAGTGCATATCCCCAAAAAGAAGTGGGTAATGATGAGTAGCTAAGCATAAATCTCATCATATTAAGTAATGTCGGATGTCTTTTCTTGACAACACCATTCTGTTGCGGTGTACCAAGTGCAATGAGTTGTGATAGAATACCATATTCTATCAAATAATCCTTGAACTCAGTATCAAGGTATTCCCCTCCTAGATCAGATCAAAGAGTCTTCAAAATCTTTCCTAATTGCTTTTCAGCTTCCGCTTGGAATTCTTTAAACTTTCCAAAAGTTTTAGATTTCCTTTGCAATAGGTACATGTATCCATACCTCGAATAATCGTCAATAAATGTGACAAAATATTTGTAACCACCACGTGCTTGTACATTCAATGGACCATAGACGTCTGAATGTATTAGCTCAAGTGGTTCCTTGGACCTTTTGCCTTTTGCACAAAAAGGCCTCGTAGTCATTTTACCTTCAAGACAAGAATTCACAAACTAGTAGAGAACTAACCTTGAGTTCTCTTAGTTCTCTTAAAGGACCATCCTTTACTAGTCTGTTAATTCTGTCAAGGTTAACATGACCTAATCTAAGGTGCCATAAGTATGTTTCATCATCAGAAGAAATATTTTGCTTCGTGGGTTTTGGTTATTCAACTTTGAACATTTTGGTACTGAGCAGTGATTTTTCGTTGGACCTCAAGGTGTAAAGCCCATTTTCCAGATGTGTAGAATAAATAAACCATTTCTAGAAATATTAACATAATTATTATTAAAAGAAACATTAAATATTTGTTCAAACAACCTAGAAATAGAAATCAAATTTCTACAAAAACTAGGAATGTTATAAACATTATCCAAAATTAAAAACTTATTTCTAAAATAAAGTTTAACGACTCCCACTACTCTTGCCGAAACAACCTCTACCATTCTCATTCTCATTGTTTGTTCCCTGTCGGTTAGCTCCTTTAAAAAACTAAGCATATGCAAAGAAGAACAGACATGGTTAGTCCCCTAAATCAATTATCCAAGGTAAAGTATTATCTTCAACTAAACAAGCTTCTAAAATGAGTAAATCTGATTTACTATTGTTCTTCTTTTCTTTGAGCTCTTGAAGATACTTCTTATAATTTCTCTTCCAGTGCCCAACTACGCTGCAGTGGAAACATTTTCCTTTGGGCTTCTTTTGCTTTGAGCTCTTTTTTCTTGTTGCTTTTGTTCTTCTTAGGTTGCCCTCTATTCTTAGACTTACTACTTCCTTCAGTTCTCTTCCTCTTCCTATTCTTTCAAGCAGAAGAGGATGGTTGAGCTTTTGCGACATTTGCTTCAACTTTTTTAGTCCTTTCTTTTGAAACAAACTTAAAGGTTTGAAGCTCATTAAGCAACTCAATCATGTTATATTTCAACTTGTTCATGAAATAGTTGCTTTTGAACTAAAGGGATGTAAGGGAGAGGGTTTCCAAAATCATCCCCACCTATGTGGCTTCATCTATCACCACCTTGTTTACCTCGGCCTCATGGATGTAGTTGCTAAAAACATGTTCTCTAACGAAAATCCTTGCCTTCATTTTGGTATTCATTACAGCCTCAAACGGCTTCATGGCCTGCCTTTTCGAAGGGTTTGCCAAAGATGTCTTGTAGAGACTACATTATCTCATAAGTAGTTTCCATGCTTTTGTGCTTCATCTTAAGCATGTCGGACATGCCAACCAAAAGGAAGCAACGGGCCTTGTTGTTTGCCTTGATCCAACAATCATATACTTCTCGTATATTACGAGGGGCATTGGCAGCAGGCGGTGGAAGACATTCCTCTATTAGGATAAACTTCTAATTCTCACAAATTAGTACTATATTCATGTTACTCTTCCACTTGACAAAATTATCTCTGAGTAATTTTTCATTTGATAGAATAGCGATGATTGGATTAGACATTGTTGCTGTAATAAATTAAAAACATCACATAAATTAAATGGTTGCATAAACATCATATATGTTTTGGAATAGTAAACATGATGCATGATGCATATGAAAAAACACAAAAAAATATTTTACTAATTCTACGATTATTCAATTTTAATAAATAAAGTTCTACCGTAAGGTAAGTCAAATTATTTATGAATTGAATTGAAACATTCTCAATTAATAAATATATACAAAATATCTCATTTTTTTATTTTTATTAATAACCATTTATTTGGTCAATATATAATTAACAATTTAATTGTATCTTTATGAGTGTAACTGGTCAATATATAATTAACAATTTAATTATATCTTTATGAGTGTAACTTACTATTTTAGATTTTAACAAGTTAACTCAAAATTGCCACTATAAGATAGGTCAATTTTGAAATACGTTGTAAAATCTTATCTCTTGGAAGCCAACCTTGTCATTGATTTAAATGGACACCGTCCGTAGAGAGGACGAAATCAAAGCGTCATGAGGCGTCACTTAAATCTCATGATGTTGTGCTAATAGTGGAGACCGTAGGTTATATTATCATATTACCTTCTCCCACTCATTATTTTAAAAAGATGTGTTTTATCTTATAAAACATCTAATGTTTCATAATTCTAGTAAATAAAAATAATTTTTAATTACTAGGTTATATTGTGTGTTAATAGAATCCATCTTATTTGCACTTAAATAAATTACTAGATTTTTTAAAAATCTAAATTTATTATAAACTATCTAAGCTACCTAATATTAAACAATTTAAAATTAGATAACTTAGAATTAATGTGAAATTTACCAAGTTTTAGCTATTAAAACTAAAATCACATTATTTGAATGATTAATAAAATAAAGTAAAATTCTATAAAACCAACCTAATTAATTTAATCTTATTAAATTAATTCAAACACATATTAAATCATTTTATAAACAACTTTATAAAAAAATAATATGCAAGTGTATGCATGTCATGTTACAATAACTATAAGTGGGCACTTTCCTAGATGATATGTTATAATGCATGAACATGTTATCACAATCATCACATGAAAATTAATATTAGATTTTTGACTGAGTCCTTTTGGATAATTAAAAATTACAACCCATAAAAAAAGATAAATAAAAAATTACAAGGGTCTTCTTGTAATCATACATAATTCCCTGCTCTATTGTGGAGACTTCATCATGTAGGCTATCTCTTCATGGTTGTTGTATGTGAGCCTATTGTTGCATGTAATGGAATTACAGTTTTCCATATGCAGCCATCTTCTCTTCTTCTCTGTGGATATGCAATGGACGAGAGAATAAAAAAAAAAAAAACTGACGTCGCCCTTTTTTTCTAATATTAGTGCACTTCAAACTATGCACATCAATGTCAGAAAAAGAATCTACATTAATGTTGCATGCGAATTGCACTTAAGTGCAATTTTTTTTTTTTTTTTAATATTGTTGTACTAGGACTTCATGATGCACAAAAGTTTGATGATGGAAACATGTAGCAGGTGAAGGAAGATAAATATATATATATATATATACACACACATAGAAAAGAATAATAATAATAAATTACAAAAAGCCTATACCCCCTTATAGGCTTACACATATTTGATCTAATCAAATTGAGAATAAAATTATCAATCCAAAAGCACCATATAATTAACGACCAAAAATCCATTCATAAAATAACTATTCATCACATGAATAAAAATTGCAAAAATACAAAGTGCCCACAAACACGCATCATGAACATGCTATTATCAAAATAAAATCATGTTGATTAAAATTATATATGTTAAAACCTACTTTGATGCCATTTGTTGGAATAAAATATGAAAAGGTAGTAGAAGTAATGGATCGTTGACAGACAAATTTTTTTTTTAAAAGTATGTTCATCGGGAATAGCTATGTAACTTTAGTTAATAATAGAAAGCATTGAGAATTTTACTAACCTTTTTTGAAGACTATCAGGGTATCCTAGCTTTCCTCTTTGATATCACAATCTTCCAAGCCAAGTCTCCACACAAATGGAAAGACGAGTGGGCGTCAAACTGCAAGAATAAATTAACCTCACACTTTTTCTGAATCTATTATGTACTCAACACATAAGAGAGCAGACCTTTTTTTTTTTTAGAGAAGAACTTTCAGTTTTTCTTTTTGAGTATTCTACAAAAGTTACGTAAATAATAGATCTATAGAGATAACTGTTATCTCCACCTTTTTTATATATGAGCAAGTTGCTATTTTTCAATTAATTTTAAATTTAAAACAACCACCATATCAGATATATGGGGAAGGGATATATTCTACATTCCTTATCTTTTTTTTTAAAGAAATAGAATCACGATTGTGATTCTTATTAATATATATAGATATATATATGTATGTTTACGAAAACGTAAGTTCACGTTTTGTTTTTTTTTTTTTGTTTTTTTTTTTTGGTTTCAAACATAAAGCACGTTTACGATCTTATTAATATATATATATAAAATAAAATCTTATATATATATATAGATATAAAAGATTTGGTTCGAAACCATTTATATATATCTAAATTCAAAAAATAACTCATATTTATTTAAAATTAGATTTTTAAATTAAACAATTAATTAGTTAATTTTGTGTCCATTTAGGAATAGACAAAAGGTGGTCCCACCACACATATGTCATACACAAAATTAAAATTATATTCAAATAATCTTATTATTCAAATATTATTAATTAATTAATTTAAAAACCATATTTAACTAATCTCATTAGTTAAAAATAATCAATTAATTAATTAACTAATGCTCAGTTAAATTGTGATAACATTTATCACATTATATTATGTGTTATAGGGAATATTTTTTTGTATTACATTAATATCTCAAGTGTGAAATAATTAATTCAAAATTCAATAATTTCAAATTATATGCATTAAATCCAATACAATGTTATAAATGTGGCATTGGGGACCTATAGACCTATAACCCAAGCTTCAATAAATTGAACAATTAATTAAAATCTTTAACTAATGTGTTAAATTTATTAATTTCAGTATTACTCCACTAAAAACCTGAAACTGAACTCTTGAAATTATAGTAAAATTACTCAAAGAAAATTAACGAATAGTCAATTGATATAATCATTACATATAAGTTAGTCTTCCATAAAATAGTTCATAATAAGAGCTAGGTTCAATTTTTGTTTACCTTTCTTATTATATCTTTATCCTTGAGTTCTAATAATTCTCTAATGAATAATTAATTCATAATCTTATTATGAACGAGTGCCCAACTGTTCAAACTTTGAATCATCACTCAAGAAAACTATTTTTCTAACTTCCATAAGAAAGAAATGGATTCCATATCTGTATAATATTATTTTCAGTCATTTATTACATTATGTTTCTAAGATACTAATTATGATCTGTGTTTAGACAAATCTTACCATACAAGTCAAAAAACATAGTATGATAAATAGGAGTCTAATAAATACTCAGGATTAAGACTGTCAAATATACGATCATCATAGTGATAAATTTGAATACTCCATTTGTAACAGATGATATGTGAGATTCATAATTTATCTAGTCTAGTCTTATATAATCTCATTATATAAAGTATCTCCAATCCAATGTCTCTATATTAATAGCCCAAATAAGACTATTTCATTCTAAATGAGATTGGACCTACTTATGATATTTAATTAAAGATCTTAAACTTTAATTAATTATTATGAACTATTTAGATTATTATCTATAAATTTTATCCCTAAGCATATAACACTTATATGCTAAATTTATAGTCACATAAATAATCATAGAATTTTCTTGATGTTTATAAAAGTATTCATAATACATATAAGAAACCAAAATAATTATAAATGTCACTTAATTTATTTATTAACAATATGTACAATGTCACAGCTTTTAGGTCACCAAACCCAACAAACACTGCTGGTCTCGTGTTGGAAGAATCTTAGTTTATTTGTAACTTGTCTAAATCATGTAATATTCATAATACCTTTGTAGTGGTTGTTTTAAGTTATATATGTGATTGAGAATTATACTATGGTGATGATGACTGTATTTTAAATATTTGGTACGTCACTAAAACTATGGTTTGTATTTAAAGTTTATTCTTATTTTTTGTATATTTCAAAGGCCCATGGGCAATGTTTTATTGTTTTAAAAATGATATTATATTTAAGTTTATTCTTATTTATTCAATATTGTTAACCCCTACATAGGGGAGTTACAAAAATGCTTTTAAGAATTGATTAGTGTATATATATTTATTTCCAAGAGATATTAGATATAAGCATAATGAACGACTGATAATAAATGTAAAATAAAAACTCGGTTGTATAGAAATGATGCTAGACACCAAATAGACTAAGAATCTCCATTTGATTGAATTATAAGTGCATGATACTACACATAAAGATCGGGTTGTATAGAAAGCGACCTTTAGGGGTAGTCCGAAACTCGACCGAGCCACTACGGTGGTGATTATATTAGACTTTGCACATAATGAATTGTAATGTACGATTTGATATAATCACAAGACATGAATGGTAATCACATATTTATTTAATTTTTTTAATTATTCCTTTGTATTGCATTTAAATTATTTATTTATTCCATAAAGGATGATTTGGAGCTCAAGTCCTATTAAGCCTTTTGCTCATGATTTCTACTGTTTTGTTTTAAATTTTCTCCCTCAAAGTGGATCACAATATGTAGCTGAATAGAACACTATTGATATACTCACACAGTCCATGAGCTACTTAATTATCTATTTTTCTTATCAAGACATGTAAAAAGACTTCAATCATGCACTTTGATCATGTTTTGATGGACTGTAGTTTAGTTGTATTACCTTTTTTGTCTGTACTATGTGTGCACCATGCCAAGTCTGATGGGACTCAGACTAGTTTGGCGAATTTTACATTTTGAATTTATTTTGAGGATATTTTAGTAATTATTTTTCTTTATGTTTTAATATTAGTATTTATCCAATTAGTTTGAAAATAGACAAATTTTTATAATTCACTGTAAATGTTTCTAAGAATATAAATAAAATTTTTGGTGTCTTTAATTAGTTATGTTTATTTATTTTAATTAAACTGTCACGTCACCACCCGGTTTAGGTGCATGACACATTAAATGTTTTCTTCCAATCATTTGTTCCTAATGCTAATGATCCTATCTCCTAACCTCTTAGTCATCCCATGCAATAATTATCTTTTAAAGAGTCATAAAGGGAGTTAATATTCAAACTAATGAAGTAATTTTGTTTCATTAACAAAATAAGAATGATAGTCTAGAGTGTTAAAATGAAAAAAAAAAAGACATATTATTTGCAAAGTGGAAAAAAAAATATGATAAAGTGTTGATTGAAGTGTACCTATATAATTGCCTAAATTTTAGAATTGCTTAAATTAATAATCCTCTTAGGTCTTAAGTTAATTTGCACAAATTGTTTGATTCTATCACATGCTCATTTTGATCCATATCCCAGGTACATGCATGTAATTATGTTATATAATCTTGTAGTTTTTAATTTTTTTATTAAAAAAATATTAGTGTCTATTATTATTATTATTATTTAATAACGTTCATATCTAATTTTTTTCTTTTTTTATTAAAATATCAAAATTATACTGATAATAGATCATTGGAATGTCTTTTAATCTACATTTCTTGGAACATCTTTTGCTTTTTGTTTTCTTGGCTTTAAATTTTCCACTTTTGTGCTATCGAAGGATATGTTATCCTTAACTTCTTTTGTGTTTTTCTACCTCTTATGTTTCGTCTCTTGTCATTTGTAAAACAAAAAAAAATAAAATAAAATTATATTCTAATAATTTTTTAGCTTTTTAAGCAAAGTAAATGAAGTATATTAATTTATGGAATGAAATTTTAAAGATTTTTTTTAAATAATAAAAAATAGGAAAAATTTAAATTATATTGTTTATAAAGAAATAAATAATGATTGAAATAGCTACATTCCTATATTTTTGAATGACATATCCATTGTTAAGCAAAAAAAAATTATTAATTCATGATTTATTTATCTATATTTTTATTTTTAAATACTTCATATTATTGGTTAAAAAATAAAGTACATAGTGGTACAAGACTCATGGAGTTAAAAGAAAACAAATTCAACATAATTTTCATTAACACGCCAAAAAAAAAAGTAAAGAAATGATATCTAGAAAAAAAGGATGATGTGTCAAAAAAAGTATAAGTCATGTGAGTTAATTTAAGCCCTTGTATTAAACTAAGGTTCCGTTTGGTTTGAGCATTAATGTTACTCAAATAATTCAAAACCTAACTTGGGTTTCATCAGTCCTTCGAGTACTCATTTGGTGGTTGAAATTTTGAAGGTTTTTGAATTAGTTTTTGGGTCGTCCTGATTCAAATCTTGAGTTCTGCTCTGCCTTGAATGTTCTGTAAAATAATCTCATATATTTGTCTATTCTCATGTGTGATCTGTGAAATCTGTTTTTCTAAAATTTTCGTATGCTTATGTTGTTCCTTATTACCATTTCCATATTTGGCTGAATATTATTCTTTCTTATTTGCTGTGGTTAATAGAAATTGAACTTGATAAGTTTGTTGGTACTATAGTTATGATCTTAGAGAAAGGGCTGGCTATGATGAAATTTCTTTAACTTCCTCACGTTGGTTGATGTGTTATTGTTGTGGATTATCGCGCTTAGGACACCAATGTATCTCGATTGACGATGCACAATAATTTTCCTTATTACCAACTAGTCGTAGTATCGCTGTTGATATCTTAAGTGCCAATCCACAATGCTTACATTCCTAATGTGAAATGGGGGAAGCAATAGTTCTGAGCCAGATTTATGTTCCAATACTTATTAACCTTTTTTTAGATTGTTTTCGTCTATACCTTGCATATGCATTTGAAAAGATAGGGAAGAAAAGGAATGATGATGAGGCAACCATTAATTAGAGTAGACAAAATAAGAGGGCTTTGTTATTAAGGTTGGTGGACCATCAAACAACCACCTTAGGACGACATCCTTCAATAGCCAATGGGGACCGATGGGTGGGGGAAATTTTTCGTCAAGGTGTACTCTAATTTTGCATTAGTATTTCCTTGGTAAAAATTTTTTTAGGATAAATTAAGGGAATGTTGCTATGTTAGGTTTTTTTTATTTTTTTTCAACACTCATTTGTATGTACCAATTTGATGTCATATATATATTGCTTTTGTACAAAAGGAGCGCGTTTCATTGTTCTCTTTGTGCTTTTTTTTTAACTTATTTATGGATTTGAGGGAGAATTGATTCTTAGGAAAAAAAATAGCATGAAATTGGCCAAAAGAATCAATAGGCAAAAAACAAAAGACTTAATACAATTAGAAGAGCATTTTTTTTTGTTATTTTAATATTGTGTTCATATGCACCAAGCCTGGATTTTTTTATTGCATTCAATGAAATGGAAATAATTTATTTGATAAATTAAATTTATGCACTTTGGAAAAAATATGTTATTTTCCTAATAAATTCTTTTAATTTTGACAAAAGGGCCACAAAAAATCTTAATCCAAATCTTAAATGTACCAAACACATATTCATAACTCAAATTAGGATTCCAAAAACTTATCAAACACACATTTGGATGTTTTATCCAAATCCAATTTTAAATACTCTCAGAACCAAATACTAACTCTAATTACAATTCAAATCACAATACTCAAATTAAAAGAATTCAAATCACCATAATTTGAAGTTGGGTTTGTTGATTTCTTTCTTCAAGCTTATTATTCCATTGATTTGATCACGTTTGACATATTTGGTTGTGTGTGCTAAAGCGTTATTGTTCTTTAAGTTTCAAGGATTTGGTGTACCAATATTGGCTTCTTGCAATATTTTACTTTTTCTAAATTTGCTTAAATTAAGTCATGTTTGTTTCTGTGTCTTGTAGAAGAGAGAAATATTCCAAGATTTGGCTCCTTTGTTGTGGAATTCGTTTAGTACTGTTGCTGCAGTGCTGCAGGTATGTCTTTTAATGGCTAGTGTTTCATTTTCTGTTTCATTGCTTCCTGTCATTCTAGGTCAGAAATTATCCTTATGGTTTCCATTATCATCATTAATGGCTTTGCGAGGTTCTTGGCATCTTCCATGGTCATAAAATGATAATCCTTTGCTTACAAAAGTTAGGATGAGCTGGAAAGAAGTGATTGACAATTTCTAACATAATGGTGATTGTAATTTGATGGCATTGTTTGAAAAGCTTTTCAGGTTGCTCATATTGCTGGTCTTCCGATGTGTTATTAATTTTGTTTTGTTTTGTTTTTGTTTTTTTTTTTGTTTTTGTTTTTTTTATAAGAAACAGTCTTCATTGAATGAAGGAAAGATTATACAAAAAGTTTGATGGATGACGTTTCCATCGCTAAACAAAAACAGACAAAAGCCAGAGAAAATAAGGTAGGACTATCAAGGAGACTAATAATACACTAGAAGCAGCAGGTAACACTAGTTAAACCAAAATGTCTCTCCAATTTAACAGAATCAAAAATAATGGGAAGTCCCTAAAGGATGTATCTGTAGATGCCCAAAGAGAGGCCAGAAATTTAGCCTCTTGAACAGGTCTTTCCTACACATTTCATTTTCTTCAAAAATCCTCTGATTTCTCTCAAGCCATATAATGTGAAGTCCCTAAAGGTGTTATTAGTTTTGCCGTATCATGTATATGCAATGTATTGCTTTAACTTGTTGGAGACTTGGAGTTCAATATTGAATCTTGATTGAATATTGATTTTGCATTCTTATGAAAGTTCTTATAATGGATAATTATTTGTGAATTCTTTTCTACCTGCAGGAGATCGTATCCATTTACCCTGTCCTATCACCACCAAATCTAACTCCTGCACGGTCAAATTGAGTTTGCAATGCTCTTTCTCTTCTTCAGGTGACATGATTTCAAAAATTTCCAACCAAAACATTGCAGATGAACTACCGAATTATTACGCAGGTTTATGATAGGATGTGTAATATAATTGGTGATTGCCTGAATAGGACAATATTAATGGCACCAATTGGTGCAAAATTGAGTACTGGCTTCTTTTTTATGGTGGATAAAGCATGTCCGAAATCTATTTTTATGGGATGTTTGGCAAATGAGTTCAAATTCATGAGTTTGAACTCAAATACTATAACATGTAAGAGCTTTTACATTAAAGCATACTTATTACTTTACATTGTAGAATGTGAAAGATTTACGCTATAGCATATTAGAGCTTTACACTGCAGCATACTTTTAATAAGGTTAAGTTTTATTGAAAAACGTGAGGGCTGCAACCTATTTACATAGAATTCTTAGTGGTCTAAAAAAATGGGGCTCTTCACGCTCTACCGAAATAAGATTCTTAAAAGTTTAACCTTGGATATTAAAAATGACTTTGGTGCTTTTCATGGGCTTGCATTAGACTCCTTAACATTTGTAATTCACCATCTTGGAACTAAAAAATTGGGGCTCTTCATGCTCTATCAAAAAACAAAATTCTTAAAAGTTTAGCCTTGGATATTAAAAATGATTTTGGTCCTTTTTATGGGCTTGCATTAGACTCCTTAACATTTATAATTCACCATCTTGGAACATCTGTTCTCATAAGAGCATTGTTTGCCCTTAGTATTTTTCACGTAACATGAAGCTATTTGGTCCAATTATAACTTTTATCTTTGAGCCATCAAAATTAGATAAACATCCCATGGGTTTTTTGTTTTTTTGCTTTTTTTTTTTTTTGGTATGGATACGATTATTCAACCTCTACAAATTTTCTGCAATAGTAATTGCTTAAAGTTAATGTTTGAGACTTTGTCAGATGCTACATATTCTTTTCTTTCTCAATTTGGCGCTTATGTTTATTTGTTTTTAAATTATCTGTGTTTTCTTGCAGTGTGTTGCTTCTCACCCAGACACAAGGATGCTGTTTATCAATGGTAATTTTCTTGATCTGTCAAGATCTCAAGATTTTTCTGTGTCAATATTTTGTTATGTCATTGGTGATTGCTTCTTTATTTTGTAATTCTCTTTTTCTGTTGTGAAAGTTTAAAATGTACGCTGTTGTCTTAATTAACTCAAGCAAAGCAGGAAATGGTCGGTGTCACATAGGTTCACATAGATCATTTAGTAGTATCTCAACAAGCCAATGGTGATTCTAGAGTCATGAATCTCACGTGTGCTCTTTCTTTTTTTTTTTCTCTCCTTTGAAGCTGGGGAGCGGAGGATTAGAACTTAGGACAAAATACTGAGCCTGCAACCACAGCCTGATACACAAAGTCAAATTTTTGTCTCGTACTTTAGTATTGCATTTTACCATACTTTATTTGACGCCCTTCTTCCAACATATCCACTGAAAACTTATCTCAGTTTCTAGCTGACTGAAATGTTGCTTCTGTGAAGCGTAAAATGTGAGGGAGGTAAACAGGAATGATATAGAATCGGCTCAACTCTTCTTCAAATGAAATACATAATGATATGAATATGCAACTATCCAAGTCAAGTACATATTATTGGTTGCAATGGGGAATTTTTAACTACTAGTAATCTCAACCATGCCAGCATTCCTAGCTCATACTCTAGTCTGTTGCTATGTGATAGACCGTGCCCTAGTTATTGGTTACAAACATATTCCATTATTGGTGCATGCTACTTCTTCAAGCGACTTTAAAGATTAATAGATTACTCACCATCGTCATCACCATTACTTTTACTATTTTTTTTGGGTAGAATTATTACTATACTATAACTGTTATTATTATTCAACCGGAAGATTGTGTTTGACTAGATCATTTGATTTCTAAAGAGAACTAATTTCTCCTGAAATTTCATTTTTGCAGCTCATATAGCATTTTATCTGTATCCTTGCCTTAACATAGGAAGTAAGACAAGACCATTTGAGTACTTGCGTCTTACTAGTTTCGGGGTAATTGGTGCTCTGGTGAAGGTAATTTATCCTTGCTACTATTATTTGCACGTATTGAAACTCAATTTCTTTTCCCATTGGCTTGTCTTGGTTATCTTCATTCTAACAACTGCTGAATACTCGTACACATTCAGATTAGGTCGTATCATTGTTCAACCAGAATGCCAGAATTTGTTCAGCAGACATAGCATCTGATATGAGAACATTGCACTTGGTCACAATTTTTTTGTTGGCATTGTATATGTTGTTACTAAAAGGTTCTCCATTGCTCGCTTTAAACGTTTAGGATCTTATTCTCTGTTCCTGTGAACTGCTGAGGGAATAGGAAGTGGTTTCTAAAGAAGATTGCTTTGAACTTTTTTTTTTTTCAATTTATAAATTGCCTTTGGGAGATCTCTTCGAGAGTGTTTGATATTAAGTTGGAAATTAAATACTGTAACATGTTAGAGCTTTACACTATAGCATACTTTTGTTTTCCACTGTAGTATGTGAGATTTTTACACTGTAGCATTTAGAACTTGGTTCCCAAACAGTCTCTAATTTGTTAAATAATGGCAATCGCAAGAGTTATCTTTTCCTCCTCTTCCCACTTGTTTGTATCTAACGACTTTCTTCTTTTTCATTCTTTTATTGGGACCCTGGAGGTTTAGCTAGCTGGAATTATATTTCATTATTGTCTGAGCACAATGATGTAGTTTCTGACGATTTTAATGTATGTCCAATGAAATGGACATGTCCTGGTATCTTTCTGTGGGGCCTTTTAGCCCCCCTTTACCCCTCCCTGCCTTTGCAACATGGTAAGGGGAAATGGCAAATGACATTCTGCTGATGCACTAGGTAGTTGGGCGGAGATCCGGTATTTTCTTAATCCTTATGTAAGGAATTACAAAAAAAATTCTTTCACCAAAGATGTGAATTGGGAAGACTTGGTTGACGAAATATGAATAGGTGGAAAGCTAGAAGCTTCAATAGTTCCCTGCTGAACCTTAGAGTGCTATGATGGGGTATTTCAGTCCGTCCCTACTAAAGCGGCTTAGGCGTTGCCATGGATAGGGCATCAAGGTTGAATTTCTTCGAAGAACTTGGACATTTATCAAATCATAACCCTTCTATCATTTATAGAAATTTTTAATGTTTATTTAATCTTCTGTTTTACAAGGTTGATGAGTCACAAGTTATTAATTTCCTTCTCTCAACAGAAATAATTCCCTTGTGCCTGCGCACTATGGAAATGGACAGTGAACTGTCAAAAAGGGTATGTCTTCGTTTTATACTGCTTTATCTGGAAATAGCTGTATGCATATTGTATATAAAGCACCTGCATGCCTACACATGTATTAGAACAGATTTAAATACATCTATCCTTGCTTGCATACACAGATGATAGCTCATATTTATGGAAAGGTCTGCATTATTCCAACTTTGTGTTTTGGAGGCCCCATAATAATAGCGTGATTTACCATCTGACTTGTTATCTGGCATTTCTAAGCATGTTTTTGTCAGTGATGGAGATACTAGTAGATATTCAATAAATGATGAACGTGAATTGGGTTATAGGAGTAGCAAGTGAGCATGACGAGCTTTAAAGTAAAAATATGTGTTAGAGGTCTAGAGTCTCAAACACTCCTGAGGCTGCTACTTGTATATTGAGATGTTCTTTTTTTTTTTTTGTGGTTTTATTTTTATTTTTTAAATTATTTCTTTTTTGTTGGTTGTGGGCATGTGTTGCATTTGTGTTTCTTGTGTCTACTGTCACGGATCCGTTTCGCTTGGGAGATTGTATTGACATTTCTTATTTATATCACATGAAATCATTCACAATGCAGAATGGACACACAATCCATTCTCATTGAAATTCTAACTCTTTGATGTTTCTTTAAATCTTTGAGTTGCTTTTTCCTAAGCCTAAGTTGGGTTTATTCCTCTTCCCTGGAGTAGGAGCATAGGTTTTTAATGGTGCTAAAGGTGGTTCTTTTTGACAGGTTGCTACATTTATAGCTCAAAAGATTCTGTTGGATGATACGGGCTTGGATTATATCTGCACTATGGCAGAGCAGTTTTTTGCTGTTGGTCGTGTTTTGGGAAGCATGGTGGCAGCTCAAGCTGAATAGCCTTCATCGCGTTTGCTAAAACATATCATTAGATGTTATCTGCGATTGTCAGACAATCCAAAGTTGGTGCCATTAGACAATTTCATTTCTCAAATGCTTACTTTTATTGTTTGCTCATTCACTGCAGAATGGACACACAATCCATTCTCATTGAAATTCTAACTGTTTGATGTTTCTTTAAATCTTTGAGTTGCTTTTTCCTAAACCTAAGTTGGGTTTATTCCCCTTCCCTGGAGTAGGAGCATAGGTTTTTATTGGTCTTAAAGGTGGGCCTTTTTGACAGGTTGCTACATTTATAGCTCAAAAGATTCTGTTGGATGATACGGGCTTGGATTATATCTGCACTACGGCAGAGCAGTTTTTTGCTGTTGGTCGTGTTTTGGGAAGCATGGTGGCAGCTCAAGCTGAATAGCCTTCATCGTGTTTGCTAAAACATATCATTAGATGTTACCTGCGATTGTCAGACAATCCAAAGTTGGTGCCATTAGACAATTTCATTTCTCAAATGCTTACTTTTATTGTTTGCTCATTCACTGCAGAATGGACACACAATCCATTCTCATTGAAATTCTAACTGTTTGATGTCTCTTTAAATCTTTGAGTTGCTTTTTCCTAAACCTAAGTTGGATTTATTCCTCTTCCCTGGAGTAGGAGTTTAGGTTTTAAAAGGTGTTAAAGGTGGTTCTTTTTGACAGGTTGCAACATTTCTAGTCCAAAAGATTCTGTTAGATGATACGGGCTTGGACTATATCTGCACCACGGCAGAGCGGTTTTTGGCTGTTGGTCGTGTTTTGGGAAGCATGGTTGCAACTCAAGCTGAATAGCCTTCATCGTGTTTGCTAGAACATATCATTTGATGTTATCTGTGATTGTCAGACAATCCAAAGTTGGTGCTATTAGACAATTTCATTTCTCAGATGCTTACTTTTATTGTTTGCTTATTCACTGAGCTTTTTTGTGTATGTTCATTCTCTCTTGGTGTTTTTATGTAGGGCTTGCGATGCGTTAAGAAGTTGCCTTCCGGACATGTTGAGGGATTCTACCTTCAGTAGTTACCTTCATGTAAGTGTATCTTTCATTAAATGGTCATTCAAGTGCTACCTTTGGTAGTTTCACGCATGTTTGTTGGTAGTGTTTTTTATTTTTGCGATTGCAAGTCCCGATTTATCATTTTTCAAATTTGCTTCCAACATCCTCATCGTTTTTCTTGATATTCCTTTATCTCCAACTCTTTTGTTTTGTGGCTCCCAGTTTGATTTATCCATTCCATCTCATGTTCTTTCTTCTGTGCATCTAGGAAGACCCAACTACCTGAAGGTGGCTGCAACCGTTGCTACACAATGTAGGGGTGAGCCGTGTCCCAGCACTTCAAGCTGGAGGAGCATTTGAGCACATGATGGTGAATTAAATTAGACTGGCAAAAAAATAAAAATTACAGATTGGATAGTTCTTTAGGTTCACATTCTGTCATTTCTAGTCCTATTAAATGGGTGCCTGGTGTCTCATTATCTTGTTTATGCAGCAAATCATTGCGCATGAGTAGCCAGAGATATTTTCAATTCGTGAACATGTAGCTCCTATAATTTTTTTCTTGTGCTTGTGTTAATTTATGATAAGTTACATTTTCTTTTCCCTGATGGGAAGATTTCAAAATAGACAAATTTCATAATTTGTTAATAAATTAATTTACCTCATATTTTATTAGCAGACCATATCTCTGAATAAAATTGAAAATTTCTTTCTAAAGCAACGTGTCCATGATGTTATGCATATTGCTTATGTTTGTGACCGTGAAATATTTTTGTTTCTGCATTTTTGGAGTATGAGTATGCGACTTGTTATATTATATTGCAATAAAGATTTGGAACTTGAGCAAGGAGAAGAAAAAGGACTGAAAAAATAATAATAATTACGGTCAATAACCCCTTATTGCTAAATGCAAAATAAATTATTATTTAATTGTTAATGAAGAGCAAAAGAGAGCTCTGCTAGGGTTTTCTGAATATTAGGGTTCCCGAGTTACAGATTGATAACTCGCCGGATTTTCTCATGTGGGAGTGAAAATTTCCTGTTTCTTTTCTGGTCAACTGTTTCGTTTTCGAGTGAGTGGGTCATGGATGAAATTATGGGAAAGTGGAGTTCCTTTTCCATCTCTGCGGAGGAGGAAGAGGTGGTTGGGGTTGATGATGTGGTTTTGGCTATAGAGAGGGAGGATGTCCGTTTTAGTTTGTTGGGGAAATTGCAAACGAGAAAACCTTTCAATAAGAGGGTTTTCTGTTCAGTGATGGTGGAGGCTTGGAAACCGACGAAGGATGTGGACATCACGGAGGTATTGCGGGATGTTTTCTGTTCTCTTTTGGCAATGAAATGGATCGAGATGAAGTGCTGGATCTGGAACCATGGAGTTTTTGTCGGTTTCTTCTTGCTTTGAAGGTCTATGAGGTAGAGGGGTTTGGTGGATTATGAGGATTTCTCATATGTCAACATGTGGATCCAGGTTCACAATTTGCCGCCGGAGGGGATGACTACGGCGATGGGAGAAATCATCGGTAATATTATTGGTGAATGTATTAAAATTTTCAGGGACTAGAAGGGGAGGTGCATTGGTAAGTTTCTGAGAATTCGGGTTAGGGTGAATATCTCGAAAGTGTTACGGTGTGTGGTCTGTGTTCAGATGGGACGTGGTGATCTGGTGATTTGGACAGAACTTCGATACGAGAAGCTACCAGATTTCTGTTATGGCTGTGGAAGAATTGGGCATGTACTTAGGGAGTGTGTTGTGGGAGCATGTCAGAATCTTTCTGTAGATGATAAGCTTAGTTATGGAGACTGGCTAAGAGCGTCTTCCTTTATGAGACTGTTTCAATACCGGGACGGTCGTCGACGCCGGTTTGGAGGGGAAATATAAATAGTGATCGATGGAGGGAGAATGTTGGAGTAGGCCAGGAGGGAGAATCTATCGATACAAGTTGGAAAAAGATTTCTTTGCAGTCGGGGATGGTGGAGTGGCGAATATACGGCGACCATGTGTAATACTTCTCCGGTGGTGCTAGAAAGTCAGGAGGTCCAGGGTGAAAAGATGACCCAAGATTCTCGGGGGCTGCTAGCAATGAAAATTCAGAGGGAAGAATTTTGAAAAATAAGAGGAGTTCAAATGAGGAAACCGATGTGGGGATTAATTCCTCAAACTGTGTTAATTCGTTGTTGACGGGGGACTTTGACAGCAATCTTAATGAGGGGTCACGTGGGCTTTTAAAAACTGCACGTGAGGAGTTTTCTTACGTTAGGGGAGGCTCATAATTCCTCCCACGCACATGCAGACAAGGTTATTATTGCAAAGGACGGAGTCTCTCTGCCCTATTGCTTGTGCTTTACCTGTCTTCAATGTGGCAGAGGGTGGCTTCCGATTTGAAACAAGAATGGCTACGGCGAATGTGATTAAAAGTGATGCCAAAGTCAGAAAATGGAAGAAAACGGCTCGGGCAGCGGAAAAGAAAAAGGGTAATGCTGTTGATGGAGAGGATGAAGGAAGTGATTTACGTGGTGGAAAGAGGAAGAATATTGGTTCGGACTCGCTTGGAATTTCGACTAATAGGAGGTCCATTCTTGGGGATCGAACAAACACTTTGATATCGGATACGCAACCCCGCCGGTCATTATGAATCTCTTATGTTGGAACGCTTAAGGACTAGGGGATCCTTGAGTGTTCAATAAATTACGAATGGTTTTTCATAAACATTCCCATGGTTTAGTTTTTCTTTTGAACGCTAAACTTTATGGCGTGGAAGTTAGGTCGGTTCAGGAACTGCTGGGGTTTGATGGTGAATTCCATGTAGATAGTACGGGTTGGAGTGGAGGTCTTATTTTAATTTGGAAAATTCCTTGGGATGTTGAGATAAAGAGCTTTTCCAAATTCCATATAGATTCGGTAGTTACTATGGAAAATGGATCCCAATGGCGTTTCACCGGTTTCTATGGGGATCCTAATCATTCACAACGGGCTTACTCATGGAGTCTTCTTCGACGGCTTAAGGGTACGTTTTCTTTTCCTTGACTAATTGGAGGCCATTTTTATGAGATTTTCTATTTCACTGAGAAAGAAGGTGGTAGTGATAAGACGTATTCTAGTTGAGGGATTTTCAGGAGGTGGTCGATGAGGTAGAGATGGTTGATTTGGGTTTGAATGGAGCGGAGATGACTTGGACTAATGTAACACCCCGGAGTTAATTAAATAGTATTAAGAGTGTTAAATGGTGAATTAGTGTGCCATGATGAGTGTTTTAAACTTAATTTGATTATTTTGTGAAAATTAAGAAACTTTGTGTTAATTTACACTTTTAGTGATTTTTAATTATTCTAAATTGTTTTTGACTGTTAATTTAAGTTTTAATAAAACAATTTGATTTGAAAACAGAGTGTGGTTACACACAGTTTTATGCAAGTGCTTTTCTCTCTCTTCTTCTATTTATTTCACTTTCCTTCTCTCTCTCCTCATTTTCTCCCGTGCACTCCCTCTCTCCTCTCTTCTCTTCCTCTCTCGGGTTCTCTCGTTCTCTCTCTCAATCTCTCAAAAATTTTTGAAACAAATTTCGTTTTCAAGCTTCGGGCTAGGAGATCGAAGGCTCGGGGACAAGGTTCAACAACAAAAACAACGTTTTCAAGCTTTGATTCGAGGTTAGATTTTAAAATTCAAAGTTTTTCTATTTTTCAAGATTTTCTTGTATTTTGAAATTTTGGAGTTTTTAAGTCTAGAAAAGCTTCGATCTAAGTTA
>CAMOHE010051315.1:4016-29123 GCA_946598075.1 Artocarpus hirsutus
GTTATTTTCTGTGACTGTATTAAGATTTGTTGAGGGTTGAAATGATGATGATGACAGTTGTATATTATTAAAATCTAAGGTGCTACATTAAACTGTGGTTTATTTATTTGTTTATGTCCTTATTTTAATTTAAGAGTTTTTATTTAAGTCCCGGGTAAATTACTTTGGCGATTGGTATTTATTTTCTAATCTTTATTTTATTTAATAAAAACTGGTAACCCCCACTTAGGGGCGTTACAATACATATTCACACTATCTCTCTCACATATGCATTCAACAAAAATGTTTGTTTTAATTGAAACGTGCCTTTGGATTCATTTGTTTTTTTATTTTTTTAAAATCATAAACTTGTTTTATAACTAAACTGTTAAGAGAATAATAAATGAGTAAAACTAAATTTTAGGAGAAATTTTTAGATAGATGAATTTACACCAATATTCCCCTAACTCTTACTAGGTGACACGTTGGCCTCTCTTTCTAAATTTTGGTAAAATGATCATTGAACTCTTGAACTGTTTGCAATTAAAGACTTTTCATTTGATTTTGTCAAAATTTTCATAGATTTGCCCACATGACGAGTCACGTGACTCTTATTTTAACTAAAAGAGCAAAATGCCCTCAAACTTGGAAAGTCTTAAACTCTTGACCAAAAAAAGAAAGAAAATAAAAGAAAGGCAAACAAACACGATAATCTAGGAAAACAACCTAAAGAATCAATACAAACCCATTAATCTATCACAAAGATCTTAAACTAAAAGGCTAGAAGAACTTTGTAGAATATTAGAAAAATGTACAAGTCTACCCAAATAATAAAAATAAAAACATTGGCCATAAAAAAGGCAAAAAAACAAACTTTTCTTGAGGAATTAAGCAAACAAAAAATCTAAATCCAAGGCCCAGATTCTCCAACAAATTGATTGTCAACAAGTCCACTCCATTTTCGTTTGCAACCATCTTCTTCTTCCTCTGATCTTATCTCACCATGGTTCTCTCCTCATAGCTCGTCCGCAACAAGATTGAAAGCATCGATCCCTAGAGCATCGTGTTCAAGATTGTCAATGCTGTCTGTAACAACATCGTTGTAGAGGCAGAGTAGAGGAAGGGTTGGCACCGTATGTGATGCCGACGGAGCAGACGAATTTGGCCATCGACCTCGACGTCAATGGTGCATACGGCTAATCCGTGCGAGGTGAAGAAAGGAAGGCGGCGGTCATCGAAGACCGGAATGGCGGCAAAGGAACTATCTAGAAGGATGGGGATAGGTTTTCCCTTCTCTTCTTCATCTGGTTCTATCATTTTTTGGAAGTTTACAACTTTTCTTTTCTTGTTGTTTTTTTTTTCACCTTTTTTCAATCTATTTAATTTTTATTAAACTATATATTGTTGTTCTTTTACTAAAATATCCTCCCTCATATGTTTACATCTGTTGGAGATTATCTATCTTTTAAATTTTTAATGGAATCAAACAAAAAGCCTTCAATTGTAAACGATTTAAGAGTTGGATAATCTTTTTTTAAAATTAACAAAAGGATCAAACTATCACGTATTAAAAAATTAAGAAACTATTGGCACAAATAACTCTTTTCGATATTCACGTCAAAATAGTACAAGAAATGCACAGGCACCGCGCGTGTTTATAACTAGTATACATTTAAAATGAAGAGAGTTAAATGAGATTTAGTAATTGATTTTTTTTTTAATCTCTATCATATTAGCAAAAAAAAGCATTTTTTGTAAATACATTATTTTTATGCTTGAAATAAAATACCTTTGATCGGCACACGTTCATCCAACGGCTGGAAGAATAAAGGCTTATTGCAGGTGATTGCGCTGTTGCACAGGTGGATATCATCTCAAGATCACTATTCTTTGATCGATTTCTCATGGAAAATAGTTAAATAAGATTTTGTAATTTTTTAAGTAAACTTTCCAGAATGTCGTACCAGTTGATCAATTTTTCATAGAAAAGAAAACGAAATTCTATTTTTCTGGTTCGCTTTTGGATTTGTTAAATTGGTAAAACAGCGAGACTGGAACAGCCGCCATTGTTGTCTGCCAGTGAAGCAATTTCTTCTGCTTCTTCCTTCTGTTGTTTTCATCGTTGACCTCGCTTTCACATTTCGCTGCGACGGATCTGAGAAAATTCCTGGCACAGTTTTTTGTCCGAGTTTTTCCCCAAATTTTCCTTCCTCAGTCTTTCCAAATCAGGTAAAACGCGGCTCATTTTCTCTTCGTTTGATTCAATCCCACCATTTTTGGAGTTTTGGACCAATCCGATTGCACACTTGCATCGACATTTTCCATTTTCTTTTTTTTCTTTGTTTTGATCGAAATTTTCGTCGGCAGGCAATTGCTGATTGTTGGAGGGTTAGGGCTTTTCGATTTTTGGCTGAAACAAGCGCCACAACCTCGCGTGTTGGTTCATTTGAGTGAAATTCTTCGAAGAAAAAGGGAATAAATCGAGGCCTTTGTCGGAGGGGTATATGTCAGGTTCTTATTCTTTAACCAATTCGCTTGTTTTTGTTCTCGCTTATTCTTATCATTTGTTGTTGTGGATTTGTAGGGGGATTTCGGAGGATTTTAGGGTTTCTATAATGGGGGAAACAGTCCCAATATACTTGAGCATTTTCGCCTTCTTTTGCACCGTTGGAGCCATTGCTCTCGCCACTTTCCATATCTACAGGCACCTCAAGAACTACACTGAACCTACCTATCAGAGATACATCGTTCGAATCATTTTTATGGTCCCAGTGAGTAATTATTTCAGATTTTGAGTTATACACACACACACATTTATGCTTGTTTATCATTGGCATTACATTGTAGTGCTTGAAACTTAGGATTGGTGTTGTTGGGTTGTTTGTTCCGAGAATGCTAGTTTGTATTGCAGCTTTGCAACATTGTATTAAGCGGTGTGAATCTTGTTGTCTTTGCCAGGTTTATGCATTGATGTCTTTCTTGTCCCTTGTTTTACCGGAGAGTTCGATCTATTTTAATTCCATTCGGGAAGTGTAAGTATTTCTATTTTCTTTTAGTTTCGATCACATGCTTAAGTGTCTACAATACTCTGTTCAAGGCTCATAGCATCTCTAATTTCGTCATTTCCTTTCTTGCATTCTTTGCCTTTTTTTAATACATTTGTTGTAGGAGAGTACAAGAAAAATACTCAAACTACTACGCATGTATAAGAATCTTTCAGTGCGTATTGTGTCAAATTTCTGGTAGATCAAAATAGCTGGGGATGAATGATTTCGACATCAAAACATGTAGTTTGGAGTCTGGTCGTGTCCTTCTAGTCTCTAGCCTCTAGTTTGTTCTATTAGCCATCTTCCTTGAAGTATAACTTCTTTCTGTCTTTAAGGTTGTCCTTTAGTGTGTGTGTGTGTGTTTTTATTTTTGGCTGGGACCTATTGGATCTCGATTCATTTAGGTAGACTAGTTTGTTTAACAACTGCATATTTATTGTTGTGTTCTTCATAGTTCTTATTTTTGGACTCCATTTGTTTGAAGCTTGTTGTGCTTACTGCTTTGTCAATTGAGTAAAGCTTGTTATCAACAACTACTTGTTTACTATAGACTGTTTTTAATGCTGTTTATTGCCATTTTATTACTTTGATCAATACTGCCATTACTATTATTACAATATATAATTTCGTGAAGCAGATTGTAACTAGCTCTATATAATGTATTCATTCTATAGTCAGATGTGTTTCTTTTTGTCTGTTTCAGTTATGAAGCTTGGGTCATTTATAATTTTCTATCACTTTGCTTGGCGTGGGTTGGTGGCCCAGGAGCTGTCGTCCTTAGTTTAAGCGGTCGGGTGCTAAAGCCGTCATGGTATCTGATGACTTGTTGCTTACCTCCCGTACCATTGGATGGGTAAGTCCATAAAGAAACTTTTTTTTTTTCCCATTTTTGTTAGTCGGATAATTATGTACAGTTAAAGATTCTTTTTTTTCCCCTGTGTGTTAACAACATTGCTGAATTCTCTATTATTTCGGGAATTTGTTTTTTCATTATATATCTTTATTTTAAAATTTATTATCTATTTGGGATGAACAAACCATGCTTTTGAATTATGTCAAGGCCATATGTAACTCGTCTTTTCTCCAAAAAATACGCCGTCAAATTTCATCACCAAAGTCTTACAAAAAATGTTAAACATGTTTGAACATTGATTTGAAAATTGTCTAGTAGGATGTAGACTCACACTTGTGAAATTGTCAATGCAGACGCTTTATCCGTAAGTGCAAGCAAGGATGTTTGCAGTTCGTGATTCTGAAGCCTATATTAGTTGTTGTGACGCTCATACTTTACGCAAAAGGAAAATACAAGGATGGAAACTTTAGTCCAAACCAGTCGTATCTTTATCTAACAATCATCTACACATTATCATACACAATGGCTCTCTATGCATTGGCTTTGTTTTATATTGCTTGCAAAGATCTACTTCAGCCATTCAATCCCGTTCCAAAGTTCATCATAATAAAATCTGTCGTTTTCCTGACTTATTGGCAGGTAAGAACTGTTTACATCCTTCTTTTCTTGTCATCGAGAAATTTTCCAATGACGGATTTGTATAGTAATTTGGAATTAAAAACATGCACTCCTATACGTGAGGATCTGACTGGGAGTTACATTTTAAAAGGATTTTGACAAGGTTAATGACAGACGATTCATAAGCAAAACTTTGGGGAAATTAATTGTTTATTGTTCCTCACTCATGCAACATATTAAAAACTTTCAATTCTTTGTATAATAGACTGGTTGGATCATCCATAATTGTCTTTTGTTTTATACTGGCAAATTTGCAAGAATAACAAAGGATATTTATATATATTTTGGTAATTAAGGTGGATAAAGATTTGCTAAATGTGGGTTCTACATTTTTAAGAATCAATTACGAACAAGCGTCCATGCATGTTAGAAAGCCTCGGTTGTTCTTCCTTCATTTCTTATGGTGATTTCATACAGGCAATGCTAATACCACTATTCTTTTACACTCAGTTTCTAGGAACTTGTCTTTAAATCTTTTTTAGAAATGAGCACAAACGGATTTTCACTGTTTGCATTGTTCAGGACCTTCAGTTTCTGTTGTTGGAGGGTGGGCCTATAGCAAAAGCATAAATTATATTTTTTTTTTGGGGCCCAAATTCTAATTCATTTCCATATGATGCTGAACTTTTCGTTTGCAATGTAGGGTGTATTGGTTTTTCTTGCTGCAAAATCAAAATTCATAAAGAATGCAGATGATGCTGCTGAGTTTCAGAATTTCATTATATGTGTAGAGATGCTTATCGCTGCTGTTGGACACCTTTATGCATTCCCGTACAAGGAGTATGCTGGTGCAAACATTGGTGGATCCCATGGTCTGACAGGAAGCCTCGCACATGCCGTAAAGTTGAATGACTTTTACCATGACACAGTCCACCAGGTGGGCCTTGCATTTAATCATTTCTGCCTTTGGCTTCCCATAGAGGACTATGCCTGGCATATGCATTGCTCAAGCTAATTGATAAGTATATTTATTGTTTGTAGTTTGCACCTACTTATCATGATTACGTGCTCTATAACCATAACGAGGGCGACGAGGGAACCAGGAAATATCGGTCACGTACCTTTGTGCCAACTGGACCAGAGATGGATGCTGTCAGAAAAAACAAACATATGGTTGGTAACAAGATGGACGATATACAGCTTTCTAGCCTATCGTCTTCAAATTCAAGCACTCCTAAGGATTCAACTTCACGGTCTGATTCTGCAAATCCTGAGACAATGAAGGCGTCCTTGCTTGTGGATACTTCAGCTGCTCTTTCGGTGCCATACGACATGTCGCTTATTGATTTGGACATGTCGAGTTACCCCGCAAAGGTTCCTGCTGCAAAGGAAAGTGATCCTAGGTGACAATAATGGATGCAATCATGCAATGTTTGTTGTAGACAGGTAAAGAAGTGCCCATACAAAGTAAAGAAAATATTGTTCAAGAGGAAGGTGGGTTGTTCTGTTCCGTTAGCAGAGCCTGATTGTGTTTTTGTATTGGCTTCAAATTTCAATGTACTCCCTTTCTGGCTCTTTCCAAGCCTTTCTTTTCATGTGCTATAGCGATTGATATAATGCCTCCCGCTGACGTTGTCTTGAACGGCCTGTTTGTCCTGTGTGCATTGTAGATAAAGAACGTCTGATTGTCATGCTTTTAGGACCACAATATCGAACATAGAATTGAGCCTATGGGCTTACAGAATCCCTTTCTTTATTCCATTGCATATTGGAGATTTCTATTGTCTAGTGGATTTCTCATGCTCTTGGCAGATATGCTTCATAGACTTGTAATAAGAAAATTTTGCAGAAGGTACACAGAAGGAAATGAAAAAAGCCCAACCAATAACTTGCTATCTTCTTGTCCATCAGATTCTATCATATAGCTCCAAATTTCATCAAATTAACATTTTACTTAATTTTGATAAACTTGAATATGATCTGATGCTTAAAGTGTGATACCAGAAAGTGTTCTTTAGCAGAGATGGCAAAATCCCCCACTTGGAATTCAGTTGATCAATATGTAGGGATATTATTTTATTATCAACATGTAGAGATAATATTGTATGATCAATATATTTATTCATTTTCTTCATAGGTCATATGGTGGGGGTTTAATCGAATTGTATACTTAATAATAGTATTGCTGCTCACTCGCACTATATGTCTCCATTAATGCCACACAAGTTTAACATTGTTCGCTCAACACCTTTTGAAACTTATGATGTTGCTCTTAGCTTGCTTGCAGATCCAACACAATTATTACTTAGCACGATGGTGCATATGCATTTATTTTCCAATTCGACATGATTAAATAATGTCCCTAATTCTTGAAAGTTCATTAGATAATGATGATGAGCTAATGATGCCTTTTTTTGTCTTATGTATCTTTCAACGACTTCAAAACGTTTTTGAGTTTGTGCCTCACAGAAGGAAGAGAGAATACATCTAGATGACATTTTCTCGTTCATCACCAATTAAGATTTCTGCTACTGAAATAGTTCAGAAATATGTTGGTTCGTTGAACTGGGGCGAGAAATATCTTCTCTTACAATAGCCTACACACAATGAATAACGCGGTCAGGACTGTTAATTAACAAGGGACTTAAATTTCCTGACGGCTGTACATCGATATATTAATTAAGCTTATCAAGTTTGAAAAACCTTGAGATAATTTGGATTAGAAAAAATTGATTTTGACATGAATAACTTGCTCCCAAAGATAAAATGAGTTTGGGTGTTTGCAAATGCAGATTAGCAGAATGCATGATCCATCCACTTATAAATAGTAATACTTGCGAAGATAGAAATCATGCAAACTGTACAAAGTTGGTGAACCAACATTAGAATTTTTTTTTTCTATACTAATCATTAATTAATACAAAAATAAATATTCTCCGGCCGAAGCTTTCCCATGTTGCGCAAAAATGCTAGGCTTATCTAGTCATCTATCTGTATGTATTCTTGTCGCTTATGCTTTAAACTGCTAGGAACAAATATAGAAGAATACTCAAGTTGTTATTAGAAGTCATTTTTATAACTCATGATCCAATGGATGAGCAAACTTTCCTTTTTATTAGATACATGGGGAAGGAAAATGCCATCACTTTCAAGTAGGGCTCAGTGTGAGTCGAACCTTCAACTTATGATTGCGGTAGAGAGACTTATAATCAACTAGGCTGCCTACACTTGTCAACTTTCATATTATACGTACTTAACATAATACAAAAAATCTGAATTACGTTTGGGAAAAATAATGTTCATATAGGAGAACATGTTCTGTATGTCATATTATTGCCATAATTGCCTTTTATTTGTTCCATTTGTAGGACCCCTTTGATATGTAGATATGTGGTTGTTTGTACAGACAAAGATGGTAGTTGAAACAATGAAGATTTAACAGACTCAGATACAAAATGAACAGACAACCCACTAAATGGCTTCCCTACTTTTTCATCCTCCTCTCAAGTGGGGTTATGACCATGTTGAATGGTGGGGTCCACTACATTGTTGGGCCCACTTGCTGACCGTGGAAAGCCCAGGAGGAACCAAATAGGACCGTCCATGTAGGCCCACAATTGGGTCTAAAAGCAGATGAGATCATCATGTGAGATTAGTCCTAAACCTAACCAATAACCATCCCATCTTTATCTCCCCCACTGCATGGTAATTTCTCCATCCATGTAACAATATGCCGTAAGAAAGACTTAGAAAAAAAAATAGTAATAAATTAATAAATCAACAAGATAAAGAAAAACACAAAATGCATGTAACCGTCCATCTACAAAGACCAGGAGCCCATCATCTGTACACGTGTAAAAGTTGATTATCATTAGAATATTATTAAAATAAATACTATTAATATTCATTTACTATTTTTATTGCCATTATAAACTTATCACTTAAAGACATAAAAAGAAACTAAAGTTAGGCAGGGCATAGAAATAGAATTGGAATTTAGAAAGCAAGTGTGGCTTGGCTATAGCCAAGTCTCTGGTGGCGGCGCGGTCCTCGCTTGCAATACACGAAGCAAAACAAAAGGCAAAGCCAAGCAAACGAAAAAGACAACAAAGACCACATACATAATAAATACATAATAATGGAATTTGATACACATACACACACTGCCACTCCTTTATATATATATATATATATATGTAGCTTTCTCTCTCTATAAGCCAAACCCTCTTTCATTCTCGGTCTTTAGGTTTTCCAGGAAGAGGAAAAAAAAAAAAACTGATCTCTCTTCTTCTTCTTCCAATATGGCTTTGTTGGGACAGAATAATATTCAATTAGGTCCAATGAATATTATAAGCAGGAGTGATTCTTTTGGTTCTGGGCACTACAACAACAACAACTATTTATCAGAATATGGCTACTACAACAACATTAACAACAGCAGTATTATGATGATGGAGAAGAGACAACTCTTTCTGAGAAGCTACCAGTTCTGCAGAAAACAGAGTTTTAGTGAGAGAATCAAGAGGTCTTTTGTCAGAGTGAAGAGGGTCATTTGGCTGAGGCTTAAATCAGCTTGCAGGTTCAGAAAGTTGGCCTGTTCCAGAATCAGATACGGCTTTTCTTACCGGAGAAGAAGATTTATCCGTCTCCTTAACAACAACAACAACAACAAACACTCCAACAATAACTGCTTCTGGTAGAAACTATATGCAACTTTCTTTCAAGTTTTTTTTTTAATTTTTTATATTATGGTTATGGGATTAATTAGTATCTTTGGTAAAAGGGTTGTATGTTTAGATGTTAGATCTGTCTCGTCAGATTCATATCAAACACCCCTCACAACTTTATGTCGTTTGCTATACAGTTGTATGATATATGATAATATACAAAATGATGATTCGGTGATGATAGTGTCGTTTATTTGTTACAGTTGTTGCCACAAAGTTCTTTTGTAGTTGTTGCACAACTATTTGACATTAAAGTTGCAGTTAGCAATATTTGACTATTGCATTCATCTAGTGAAACTGGAAAAAGAAAAAAGAATATAGAAAAAAATTCAGAAGTACAAAGTTTAATATTTATGAATTAATCGGATCCCACACAAGGGTATGGTTTGTGTACAAGTTACACAATATGTGCACTTTGCACAAAGTCCTAGGTCTTTTGGACCCTTGGAATAGGGAAGTTAAACAAGCAGCTGCTAGCCATAGAGATTAGTGATTAGTGACCGAAAATACGTTAACCACCACAACTAATATAATATGAGTCTCATATTATAAGGTTTATTTTCTATTAGAGTTTGGTACTTAATACTATGAGTGTCCTTTTTGTTTTTTGCTATGAAAAAAAGGAGGATTGTTGGTGTTATTCCACCTTTATCCTTTTCATTACTTTGAAGTCTTGGAGCCTACTAATAGAACGAAAAAGATGTAAACAAATTATACTCGAAAGATAAACCTAGTTTTCACTCCTTGCCACTATGCACTTAATATTACATAGCATATAAGTGCAGTAGAGATCCTAAAATAGAACTGTAAAGTATTAAATCTTGGACTCCTCTTTGAGGAGAAAAAGAAAAACATTCTTGCTGCCATACCGATCTATTAGTGGTTACGACAAGCTTCCTTACTATTGTTCTTAGATAATCGAGAGGCGAAGATCACTTTCCTCGAAATGGGCAACAGGGAAACCAAGAAAGAAGGTTTTAAACACTTGAAACTTGTTGAAAGTTCAAAGTTTTTGAATTAAACTCTCGAAAGAGGGGAAATTGCCCAAAAAGTAAGTGGTCCCAAAGATTTAATTTGGAACCAAATTAAAAACAAAAAAAAAAAAAAGTAGATTAGTCATTTTGTGTAACTATGGGGAACCTTTTCCTTTTCAAAACTTGATCTATATCACCATGCATGACTTTTTCCTCATTTGCCTTTAATTTTTTCTCTTTTTTGGCATTTGGGGGGCTTATCTTTTGTTTCCTTTTTCCCTCTCGATCGTTGAGTCACTTTCTTTTCACGGGCATGTCCAGGTTTTATGGTTGGTGTGGTGCCTAAAAATTCTGCGTAGTAATTTGAAATACAAAAAAGAAGTTGCGTGTGAGAGACCAACAAATCTTATCCTAATCCTTTAATTAATTTATCAAACAAGAGTGGAAAAAATAAAGCATGTAGCCAAAGTTTTATAAGTTTTGGTTTGTGTCATTGGTTTTTATTTATAACAAATTACGAGGTCTATGTTGCTGACAATTACAAATAAATAAGCAAAATATTTAATAATCGAAGCCAACTCAAATCATAATTTAGTATATTTTGTATTACATATATATATATATATGATAGTGTGATTCATGTTTGCTTATCTATAATGGTCTTTATCAAGCCCAAGATGAACCAATCATGCATGTTTGCTTGATGTTTTTTTTTTCATTATTTTTAATGTTCTTCTGCTAGCCAAGAGCATAATAGATAGAAAAAAGGAAAATAAAAAGGATGCATCAAACATTAAATCAATGCGTCAATTTCTGTGTTCAATCAGCTAGACTGCAACTGTTTCTAACTCTCAGCCGTCCTGTTCAGCCTCATTTTTCATTTTCTAGTTAATTTCTTGAAAATGATGTAGTTAGGCACAAAATGGAAGCTGAGTCAACGTCATTAATTAATCAACTTTTGTACTCTTTAGTGTAGTATAATAAACTGTTTAAAACAACAGTTGTAACTATTAGTTATAATTGTAAATAACATAAACTTTTTACATGTTACAGTAATAATATAAAGCTCTTATATATAATATTTCTCAAAGCAAAATTATTGGTATTAACTGTTCTACCAAAATGACCTATAAAAGATTAGCAACAATGCCCAGGACAAAATTCAGGTAACACACTTTGGTGTAGTTAATGTAGAACTTTTTTTTTTTTTTTGGTGGTTGTCGCATTTTTCACTACTAACAGTAATTGTAGTTTTAGCTGTGTATTATTTTATAATTGTATAATATGAGTATCCAATTGAAGTTTTACGGTACATAAAATAAAACTATTCTCAATAATAAAGAAAACCGTTGGAAAACTAATTAAACAACTAAAACAACAGTTTCTTTAATTAGTGACAAAGGACATTTCCTACTATAAATTTATTTTTTTTTTTAAAGGAAAAAAATATGTGGAATCGATTCTAAATTCATCACGCAAAGCATGTTGCCCCTTTTTTGTTAACCTTTTTTCCCCAATCTTTTTGCCCGGCAAGGAAGCATCTTTGTTGTGAGAAGCTGACTATTCCTAATGAATACAAAATGATCCGTTGGAACTGGAAGCATGTTTTATGAACCGGGCTCTCTGTAATTAAAGTTGTGTTTGTGTGAAGCTCAAGATATAAACTCGCGCAAGTAAAGGAAGTCACTATGAATTAAAAAAAAAAAAATAGGCAAAAAAAATTATAGCAAATAGACCATTCTTTAAAAAAATGCATATGGTAAATAATATTTAAATTAATCGTAATTTACAAAATGTAAATAATGGTATTTTACAAAATATATTTACGGTAAATTTATTTTAGTAAACATGTTTTGTAAATAAATTATTTATCGTAAATATGTTATTTATTACAAATATATATTTTTAAATATTGTTTAACTCTTTCTCCTCAAAAGAGCAGTCATGCATGCCTAATTTGAATGCGTATAACAGTTTTATGTATTTATATACAGTTGCATGCGTATATCACTCGTATAGCGTGGTCCACATGTCATGTCTTTAGTAAAAGAGAAAAAAAAAAGATTTGTAATTTTTATGTAACCGTTTTTCTTGATATAATTGGAACGGTTTCAAAAATTAAAACTAATTTATTTGTGTAACGGTTTTTATAAATGATCTCTATTCATTTCCCATTAAAGTTTACCTGGTAACTGATTTTTTGAATGCTATATAAGTCCTTGATGGGAGGATTTGGATATAACAGTGAAAAATTCTCACGTTCATGTCTATTGAACAATAGTTTTGGTCCCTATCACCTTTCACTCTCTTCAGTTTATACACTATCATTTGAGTGTTTAAGTATTAGAAGACTCAAACTACAATCACAAAATTTTGGTGTCTTCGTCTACACAGTGCAATGGCCGGAGGTATACATCCTTTTACACGCTTCTGTTTTTGGTTTATGTTTTGATATGTATTCAGTTTTAGCATGTTAAATTCATTGTTTTAAAGCTTTCATTTTAACCATAGGAAAAAAGGCAAACAATGAGGTTTAAGTTCTTGAAAATCTTATTGAAGCTTCTTTCAAAAAAAAAAAAAACTTATTGACGCTTTTGTAAAAATCTTAAAGTCTTCTGGAGAAATTATTCAGCTTTGACTGAAGGCTTTTTGCAAAGGTCAAATTTTGTTTTGGAAAGTCATCAAAACATTATCATGACCAGTTTTTTAACCAAGAAAAAGCCGCGTTCAAGAAACCATGCCAAAAGAAACAAACTAGTGATGGCCAATTACCATTTACCGACACCTATTGTATATTTCGGTGTCAAACATCAGATTGCATTTATGATATGGGGACAGACTTATTCTGATCTTTTGGATCACTTTAACGTTTTTTCTGTTAAAAAATTTTTTTTTGATATTATCCTTAGTATTTCCTTACAAAATTATGAATAAAAATAATATGTCAAGTTAGCCCTTGCTCAGGTTTGGGTAAGAGATAGAAAATTCTATAGAGCTTGTTGCGTTAACAAGTTACGTCTAGACAAAATAACGACGACTAGTTGCTGCTACCTCAGATGGTTAGATACATGAGTATGTGTATCTATCAAAGTTCAAATCATGGTGGTTTTATTTCTTGTTAATAGGATGTATGTTTCATTTCTTGTTAATGTTATTTGGGAATCAAAAGCCCTGCACCAATTATTAAGGAAAAAAAAATAAACCTACCACTAGTTGCTCTTTTCTATGATTTTTCTTACAAGAAAATATGTGTTAAGGAAGAAGAAAAAATGAGCTCCTTATGGTTGGTGATCTTCTCGAACTTGTTAGCAAAGGAATTAGAGATGTATACATAAGAAATTTCTTTAGGGAAACAGAGAGTGTTCTTCAAGAAAAAATAAATAAATAAATAAGGGTTTTCTTGGTAGCACTGGAGACAAAAGGGGCTCTAAAACTGAATGTGGGTTGTTTCAAGACATGAGGTCAGATTTACACATGTAGGAACCCATTAGTCAACCAGATTTAAGAACTAAAATATAATGGTAACATTACTTCTTAAGAAAAAGGAGGCGTGGGAAAAATATTATTTGTTTGACTCCAAACTAGATCTAGAAGGTCACTTATTGGTAGGAAGCCTGGCCAGCAGAGTGGTAAATAGAAGCAAAATACCCGCCAGTAGTACAAGTTTTTAAACCATTTAATGTAGTCTTTTTTTTTTTTTTTTTTTGTAACCCAGAAACAGATGCCTACCTGATAGGTTACATTTTTAGCCAGAATTAATGTAACTGAATATATAGATGACGATGTCTTAACATATAACGCGTTTTCCCTTGTTGAGCTCTGTTAGGGTTAGGAAAAAAGAAGCTCTAAGGCTTTTCTAGAGTGGGAGCACCGCCCCTCCCTCTGGGGCCAAACTCGAATGCCGCCCCTAGGTCGGTTATCAGGGCTCGGTCCGTCTGAGGGGGAGGTGGGGTCTAGATGGGGCGAAAATAGGGGAAACTGGGGTGGAGGGTTCTCTGTAATTGTGGTTGCTGAGGGATGGAGAGTCTGTGGTTTTTTGAGTCGGCGAGTTCAGGCGGAGGCTTGTGGAGGGGAACGACAGCATCTACGGTAGGGACGACCATGGAGTGATGAGCACGGGTGCTGGCTGGGACCAAGGGGAGCATGGTGAGGAGGGAGGATTGTTGGCAGTGATCTGGATCAGACGGGGGCAGGTAGGCAAGGGCAGCGGTGGTTGGAACTTGGCGAGGGCAGAGATCTCGAGTGGTCTTGCCCTTTGTGTACCGGTTTTGAGACCAGAATCGGATGGATCAGAGGATGGAGGTAGGGGATAGTCAAGGTTTGGCTAACCCGCAAGGAACAGAGGCGGACGTGGCGGCGACGGCGATCATGGCAGGGGAATACACCGTAGCTGGTTTTCATCCCTCGTTTTTGCCTTTCTTTGTGTTGTAGTTTTGTTTTTACTATCCTCAGTATGTAACAAAGAAGGTGGTCTCTGTTGTTTGTATGTCTCCCTTGTCCGATAAAGGCAGCAGCAGGGGAGTAGATGTCTGGCTAGACGGTCGTCTATGCCTTATAGTACGTACCCTCAGCATGAGGGATTCATTTGGAGTCTCGGCTGAGATGAGAATGCGGCTCAACTAAAGCCTATTCATTTGGCCGAAACAAGTAATCAGCCCATTTTTAGAGAGAAGCCCTTTTTTCAAGTTAGGTGTAGTTGTATTGAGTAGTATCAATTTTTTTGGCCTTGAATTTGTGTTGTATTTCTTGCCTTTTAATAGCTCGTTAATGAAGCTTTCATAGCCGGTTATTGCCCCAGAAAAAGAATATATAGATGAAGAGAAGGTGCATCTTTTCTTAGGTCTTGACCTTAAAACATTCAATATTTACAACAAAAATTCTAAAGGTCAATTCCATAGGCTGATGGAGGAACTACACTGCATACACACGAGGACAACGTAGATGTGACGCCACTGAAGTGCACAATCACAATTCTGATTTTTGGAACTTGAAGTAATATCTATCTGTTGCCCTTGATTTTCCAAATCTAAATATCTTTTGTATTTTAGCTTTTGTTTTTAATAGGACACAAAACGATATTCCTGTCAATATTTTAATATTGCATGAAATCTGTAAGAATCTGGGGTCCTTGAAAAATACAAGATGAAGTAACATTTTTATGTTTTTTTATATTGACAAGTTGTTATCATATTCAGAGAATGGAGATTCTAGATTATAGGAAGTTAATCATAATCTCGGAGACAGAGTTAAAGAAGAAAAGAATGAGTTTTGATTCCTTCATGTGCACTAATTAACAACCATATAGGGCTTTAGAGTACGCTAAAGGTAGATGGAAATTAAAAACAGAAGGCCATTTGGGCAAAGGTGGGCAAGATTTTCCAAGATTGGAATGCTTTTATATGCAAATACAAGGTGACATGATACCTATGATAGGAATTGCTAAATGCTTTTGAGTTGTTCATATAGTATAATCCTGTTCAATTTTGACTAACCAATAACAAGTAAAAATTATGTGGTAATTTTAAGTCTTCTGGTTGCTAGCTCTTTCCAAATTTTCTGCAATGAGTTTTAGCTTTCCGAAGGGGTAATCAAGTTGCAGATAGACTAAATGTCTAGACAATTTGGTTGCAAACTCTACCTGATGGAGTTCTTTTCCGTCTTTCTTTCAAGAATTAGACGTCTTAATTTTATGTTATTGAGAGCTATAAAAATCGTAGATAGAAAAACAAGCAAATAAAAACACGTAAATTTTAGCGGTTAACTTTTAATGCAAGACTCACAGTTTATTTTCAACAACTGTAAAAAATTTACTATAACGAAGAAGTTTATAAAAGAAAATCATACACCACTCTCCTCTACGTGTTTATCCCGAAGAGGGACGCAGATGGCTCACCTTTCTTCATTTTTAAAAATTCAATAGCTTCTGGAGACTTTTATTTACAGAAGTTCAGGATTATACACTTTTTCCCCTTGTCAAGTTCTTCCTCCACGGGATTTAGCTTTACAAGATATTAGTGAGCCCCTGCTGTTTTGAGGAGCGATTCTAGTCCAACTGGGAACTAAGTAGGCCTGCAGTCATTTTCAGGGCCCATTCTGACAAATGCAAGCTACTGTTTTATACAAAATGAGACAATTAGACCAGCAGTTCATACTCTTGACATGGACATGGACCAATTAGGTTCACAAAAATAAAGAAATAAGTAGATCCACTTTTGATTAAAGATCCACACAGTACACACATTCCTTTCTCCTGCAAATGATTGACTTTGATTTGCACTCTAACATGGAAGTCAACAATTGCACATGGCCCCTATGTTCATCTAGCCATTTTGCTAATCACCTCTAGGAAAACAAATCTCAAGTTCAACAAGTCAATTTGAACCTAAAATACTGTAGCAGTTTAAGTTTTATAAGACAAAATATTATAATAAAATTAATTTGAACCAAAACTTTTCGGTTCGAGCAAGCTCTCAAACGGACTCAATTTTATGGTGGTTGTGAAAACTGGTGCTAGCCATGTGTTGGAAAGCAGAACCAATTCTTCTCGTTGTCCATGCATTGTATAAGGAGTTTAAAATACCTTATAATGGCAACCATGTGTTAAATGGAATCCGAACGGCGATTTTTCTCCTCCTTTTTTCTGTTTCAACCAACCCAATTTAAAAACACTTTTCATACTTCCGATTTTTCATAACCTCATATAATCACTCTTAGATCTTGCTCCTTTTGTATGCTTAGCCTTCTATATCAACCTTCTTTAGTCTAAACTCAGTATGCATTTTCATCTCTTGGTCCAACATTCACAAACAGTTCCTCAATCTACTTACATTCAAATCCATATTCGACCCTCACATAATCTCTTTTAGATCTTCCTCTATTGATATGTATAAAACCTTCTGCATTAACTATCTTTAGTCCAAACTTGGTACCCCATTTTTCATCTCTATCTTTCTCTTCGAATCTAACATTGAAAACGAACTTCTTAAAACTTATAAGCACTTCAAAATTCTACCCTCATACAATCTTTCTTTAGATCTTCCTCCGTTTGTATCAATAGCCTACTACATCAACCCTCTTTAGGCTAATCATATCAGCCCATTTTTCATCTCTTTTTTCGACTCTCTCCTTGATGCTGAATACGGGTTTTCGAGACGTTATTGGGGGACGCTTGCGACTTCGGTACGAGAGGCTAAGCAACATTGATGAGAAGGTAACAAGGCCTGCAGGAAGGTGTTGGGTGAAGAAAACCAATGGAAGGCTCAAGGGTCTTCGGTTATCGGGCTCTAGGAAGCTTACTTTGAAGGTGTTTTCTGTTGTTGTGTTTACAAGCAGGATTGCAAGGAAATGCAATGAGATTGTGACCAGAATGAGCATTGATGTCGTATATCCCAATATCATCTTCACCACTCAATTGGGTCTCCCAGTTCTCTCTCATTCATCTGTCAAGTGTAGGAAGAGTATAGTCAGTTTTTGACAGGAAGTTTGAAACTTAAAAACATATGTTATATCAGGATTGAGTTAATTAATGAACTTGTCTTTCAGTTTCTAATTGCTTTGCCTAAAACTTTAACCTGTCTTGGACTCTTAGCAAATAAGATCTGGCTCAGTTTCTTGGAACTAATGATATTATTTATTTGTTAAACAGTCAGCTTGAAATGGTTTAATGGGGTGCGCGGCAAAAAAATTTAAAAAGGACCCTTGTTTTAATACGAAACATGTATCACTTGTGTCAACATCTGTGGTTTGATCTATAACTAAACCACATTATTTCCCTTTTTTTTTTTTTTTTTTTTTCTGGTTCATATATAGAGCATGTTTACTTTGCATTAAAAGAAAAGAGAAAATAAGGAGCGGTCTTCTTTTCCTTTTAATAATATGTTTGCTTATAAAATCACAAATATGTTTACACAGTATAAGGAATAAGAAAAGAAATTACTAATTCTCTCATACCTTTTAGTATTGATTTTTCATTAAAATAAATAAATACCATATTTACTTTGCTATCTAAATTCAAATATTATCATTTAATAGCAATTAGTTATGTAAAAGGAATATTTTAGTAATTTATTGAATAAAATCCTCATTCCTAAACAAGTATACGCTAAAAAAAAGAAACAGATTATTTCCTATTATCTCATTAAATAAGTAAGTAAACATTAGAAAGAAAATGAATGATGCTCACTTCTAATGCTTTACTCTTCTTTTCAATCTCATTACTTTTTCTTATACATTTCTTTACGGTTTGGTAATCATGCCCTTAATAGATTGAGAGTTCATCAAGATGACCACCGCTTTGGCGACTGACCTTTAGCAACGAGATTGAGGCAAGACAATCAGCATTCGGCCTTGTACAACATAAGAGAACGTTGTCTAAAATTTATTAAAAAAAAATTTACTCAGAATGCTCTTTGGCCTTTTGGAAATAAAAAAGGCTATTTAAAAAACATATTTTTTTCCCTCTAAGAGCTTCCATTGAGACTCCAAATATCTGTCCATTTTAACAATTTTACAAGGTTTTTGACCGTTTCTAGCTTTGTTTCTCATATCCAATCCAGATTTTCTGATAAGATTGGTCCTTAAAAGAAGGATGCGATCCTCAAAGCGGGATAATGATTCGGTTCAAGTATAATAAATAGTGGAGTCAATCCAGCCAAGCAGGCTTCATTGCACAGCTGAAAACTTTGGTCTCAAGATTCTCTTATTATTCTTTACCTTGGCAAAAAAAAAAAAAACTCTTCCAATTGACTAATTACTCAGAGACAATTTATGTTGATACGTATGAAGAGGATGACAACAAAATTTGTCCCCTCTTATGTGAAGTACATGTTTTCAAGAATTTGTCCCCTCTTATGTGAAGTATATATTTTCAAGCCTGTTTGGTAGTGGTTAATTATAACTAATTTTTCAATTAAAAATAATGTAAAGCTCTCACATGTTACAGTAAAAGCAAAAAAAATTGCTAAAAACTCTCACCTGCTATAGTATTTATAGTTCTAACCAATGGCTCTAACCACATGCCAAACACCATATTTCAACATAGCGAAAACTGAAATATGAATTAACAACATAACTACATGAGCATTTTTCAGGGATGACTCAACTTAGATTATTACAAGAACAGAATATACGAGATGTTAAGATTCAAACAGAGACATCCAAATGTTAAAAAAAGTTAAATTTTTCCCACTAATATGCTCCTCAAAGGCATTATTATAGGAGTACAAATGCATAAGAGGATCAGTACTGAAGAAGCCCACCAAAGCTACCTTTTGAGCCAAATCTAGTCATGAAAAGCGCATAGGAGTCCTTGAGGCTAAATTGAGGCAAAAGGAAGTTGCCTACCTTGTCCTTGGACCCCTTCTTCCCTTTCTTGGACAAGCGTTTTATTAGTCTCGGCGGAGTTTGGTTTTCCTCGCAAATCTCTGGCTCTTCCTTGATGGTTGCAAGCTTGCTCTTGAGGATATCTTCTATGTCCTTCCACGAATCAGTTCGCAAGCTTTTCCTGCTCGTGCAAGGCACCGCCCGCCATATTTTCCGATACGCCCTCCTCATATGCTTGTTGGCTAGAACTCTTGGCCTTTTCACTTGACCTTCTTCACAATGATCAACCTGAAATGTGTTTGTTTCTATATGGCATAATTGACAAAGGCCATCTTTAGTGGCTATATTCTTATATATATTTTGAGAGGGAATACGGAAAGTATCCAGGAAAGTCGGATGTGTTTGTAATTGTGCTAGTTGGAAAGTTTAACAAGTTTTAGAGAGAGAAAGAGAAAGAGGGGGCCAAGACAGAGAGGCGTCTAGCACTACCACACAACAAAGTTCATGTCTATGCTTCTTTACAGCGATGGCATCAATTATAACCTGTCTTTGTTTGATGACATTTGTCCACTAATATGGAGAGTCATATCCCTTGGACGACACCATGAATATGCAAGATGAGATTCCCAACACTTTTCACTTTCAACTTTTAGATATGTTTAATATGACCCTTTTTTCTTATTTTTTTTCCTTATTCCCATTTTCAATTGCTATAGAATGAGTGAGGAGAGAGACATGTCCTCTGCAACTTTTCATTGTTGCCACTCTGTCGTTTTGAAAATTCAAAGCTTTTTGAAGGTAATGATTTGTGTGCATGCTTTTGTTATGCCAAAGGTAGTATAGCCCACTCATTCATTTCAATGTCGTTTAATTGACTACAAGTAATAACATTTGGTATATCAACCGAGGAAATTGGTTGAACTTGAGAGATATATTAGACATGAAAAAAGTGCCAAACGGCGAGTTTCATTCCTCTCTAATTGCCACAAGATTCTGATGGACATGTGAGGCAGTTAACAATTTGGTGTGCCATTTAATTAATCATTTGTTTGTAGAGAGGTTTCATAATGAGACTTTTTAATTTAACGTTGATATCATTCCCGTGTCTAGACATTTTATATAGCTTTGTCATTCATAACTTATAAGGAGTAGGCATTGGGTTAAGATCAATCTTTTTTTTATTCGTTCATCATTTAACTCAATCTTTGAGTACTCACCACAAGATTCAAATATGTAAATATTTTTTTATAATTGTAGTTCAAGTAAAAATTGTTTTTAACGAATTTTCAAAAAAAAAAAATTATTGAAGGGCTGGCGATACTGCCCCCCCCTCAACATTGCACAAGCAAAATTGGATAAATGTGGCTGCTAATATACCTAAAGATTTAGTGATTTATTTCCTCTTTAAACACAATTAGATTTTTACCTTTTACTTCACTTTCTAAAACTTTGTGTTGACTAAAGTACCCTTGTTATTTAGGTTGTCACGTCGCTTATTGTCGGAGTCACTTGTTATTAGTCAATGAGTAATCATTGGCCATCATTGACATCAGTAGCTAATTCACCATGTGTCATTTAGTAACAAAAATTCTTTTTATCCTCGTGGGATTAAAATCATACTATTTATAAAACTATAGGTCCTAATTAACATGTAGTGTATTTTTTAGATTGAGATTCGCTATTTTATTAGTTACAAGAATGTAACTCTATGGTCTTAAATAGGATTGTTCTTTACTAACACTCCCATTCAGAACTCTTGATGAGGTCTTGAGAGGTCGTGTGTCTCCAAAACGAGAACTAACTAGGATGTTTGGGGGAGGGGGACAGTTGGAACTGCAAATGTCAGTTTAAAAACTATAGTATGTGAGAACTTTATATCATAGCATCTTTTTGATTTTCATTGTAGTTGCTAAGAACTTTACGGTATTTGCTGGTTGGTACCAACGAAAATGCAAATAGAGGCAACATATCGAAATCTTCAAAACCAATGAGTGAAAAATAAATAATTGTTGAACAAAATTTTAAGTTAGAAAATGTTGAGACAAGAAAGAGAGGGAGAAATGAGAGGCAAGCAAAACATTAAGGTGACTTTTCATTTGATGGAATGGAAAAAGAATAAGAATAGGAATATGAATACAATAAAATAAGTATAGAAATAGATTGAATAGTTTAATCACAATTTTTTTTTCTTTTGTGGTTGGACATTGGAATTATATTGAAATCATAATTATTATGTTTGGTTAGTTATTGGAATAGAAAAGTCATTCCAAAATGCAAAGGCTTGTCTTGCCATTTTGGGTATGGGTCATACCCTTATCTTGAGCCTCCCAATGACTTGCCTTGGTAAAAAGGTGATTTTCCTCTTATGGCAGGGGGTAACATGGCCCTAATAGCTAGGTTTCCTCAAACTTATTATTGGGCTAGTTGGCAAGCAGGTTGATAGGCTGACACATCAAGTGGGTTAAATGAGCTTTTTTAAGTATAGGACTCAAGGTTTGGAAATGGGTTTTTTTGGCTATGTTTTACTCTAAATTCCTCCATAGCTATTTTATTCTAATTTCAATTAGACGTAAATCCTCTCAAGTAGGTTAAAAGTCTAATTAGAGCAAATAAAATGGGCCTGTTTATGTTTCTTGGCCTTCCAAACTACGGTCTATTTAGAGAACCTCACCTTATGGCTTAGGTGCACGTATCTTACCTTCGACTATGTCATGGGATATGGGTTGGGCTTGTGCCTTGAGTAAAAAATGGGAATCAACAAATAACAATTCCATCGGAATGCCTATTCTTATGACTGTTTGTCCAACTAAACATAGATTGACTAGGTTTTAGGAATTGTCAGTCCATCTTGATGGTTACTCCATCAAACCAAACACACCATAAGAGTGTTTAAGAACTAAGTTTTAATACGAATGTTACAACTGTTGTAGTGTAAAGCTCTTACAAGCTACAATGTAAAGCAAAAATATATTATAATATAAAAATCTCACATGCTGCAGTGTTTAAGTTTTAAAATCAAGTTTTAACTTGGTTCTCAAACACTATTATTAGCAGCGAATCTGAGGGATGAATTAGAAAAAAAATTGCAACTTTTGATTAATTTGTGCACCTGTAAAAATGACTATATAAAGGGCGTAAATAAATGAATCTATTAGTTATAATTGAAGAGGGAATCATCTTGTTCATTTTTTACTCTAATCCAAGCATATGATAGTTCAAGTTAATCAAACTTTTTAATTTAAATGCAATGGCTAGAAATTCTTCTCTTGGTTTATGAATTATTTTACGCCTTACACTTCAAGGGTCACTCAACTTAATACTTTTTTTGCTTTTATCATAAAAACTTTTGCTACTTTAATGTTTATATATATCTTTTTTTTTTTTTTTCATTTTAACTTCATAAAATAAACCTTTTGACATCTTTCTAATACATATGTAAAGACCACTGTTGATGCCTTGATTCTGAGCAACACCACCTGCAGTTGCACATGGTGGTTGAACTACCTTCCCTGCTCTTTTCGGCTTCCTGGAATGCACCTACAAGAAGAAAGAACGCTTTGGAGATCAAAGGGGACACCGGTGTGGTGTCAGCCAAGGGCTCTCTAACGCTCAAGTCAGATACCTATTCGGTCAAAAGAAAGGCTAGCGTAGTAAGAGAAAGTCCACTTACCTTTATGGTGAAGTTAATGATTTTATTTATAGTATTTGATGTGAACCGGTTATAAGACGGGTTCGGCCCATGACCTAGATGAAGTATAGTATGGTGCCATAGAAGTTGCTGACAAGTATCAAGATCCCCTTGTGTCAGGGGTTCCCATTGCTGGGCTGAGAGAGCACCACATCATGGGCGTTCAAGGTCGGATCTCCCATGTCATGGTGTGCATTTGACCCGAGCCCCAACGGTCAGACCCGAACTAGGATCTATTGATTGGTCTCGAGAGAGTAGACTAGCAGCAACTCGACTGCGAGTTCTTTCAATGGAGGTACTGAACATGATGTCTTGGTCAACGTGTTGCAGTGACAATTACATCGTCCTTGCCGAGCAGGGTGCTTAGCGTTGCTATAAGGAGTCCTTGGGTTCGACATCGGGCACACCCCCAACAACCACTACATACAATAGTTGCTTAACTTCATTTGTGAAATATAACAAGTTCATTTTATATTTTTTTAAGTGTGAAATATAATTGTTACTTTTTACATAACTACTAATAGTGTTGAAATAATATTTTTTTAAAAAAAAGTGTTGAAATAATATTTATAGGCACTAGGCTTAGTGTAGAAATACAAATAAATAAATAAAATATTACTTTGCAAAATCAATACAAAATAATTAGTAAAATAGTAGTTGAATTAAAACAACTAATTATCTATTTAATTTTACAGTGATAAATAAATAGAAAAAATTGTTTTGACGCTAAAATATTGTTAACATGCTTAACAATTGAAGATATTATTTTTTGCAAATAACGAAGGACGTGCCCATACTAGTAATTAGAAAGAGGCATATGCTTCCAATGGTAAAGCCTTTACCCATAAATAAATGGTGGAGCTTTTTTTCAACGCCCCTCACAAGGCTCGGTGCAACCTTTTTTTAATTCTTTCTTCTTCAATGGGGACCCAGCCAACAGTACACATTTTCGAACGGTGGCATCAATTTTGTTTTGTTTTTTTTTGTAACACTTGCGAAATAAATACTTATTTGATAAATTATTTTTTCAATACGTCAAAAGAATTGTCCTTTTTAATATTATAAAGTATTTGATAAGCTGGTTTAAATTAAAAAAAAGTATTCAAAAACTATAACATATAAAATTTTATATTATAATATTTTTTTATTTTATATTACAGTATATAAAAACTTTACAATGTTATTGGTTTGTACATGTTTGCAAAACATTAAATTAATCTTCACTTCAACGTTAATTAAGTTAGGAGGCAGCCCCTACCTATCATTTTGGCATCACATCACATCAAACATTGATTTTATTTGAATACAAAAAAAAAAAAAAAAAACATTGATTCTATTGCTACATTCACCAAGCACTGTTTCAGAACAAATGCTTTGCTTTCTCCTCGATGAAAACTTTTATGCAAAGGCTATACAGAGAGTTTTCTTTTCTTTTTTGGACAATTCACGCTTGTACCCGTGAATTTTAAGGTCCTTCTCACATTGTCTACTAAAATTTAAAAACTCTCATTCAGCCCTTCAAATATTGAATTAATTATACTCAACTCTTTTTGTTGCAATTTCTATATAAAAACAACCGGAAAAAAGAGAAAGTTAAATGCCACTTTTTTGTGGTTTATTTTAAGGAAGCCACGTGGTTGCAGTTAATCCCCTCTTTTTCTATTTGTTTTTAACATTTTTTTTTTAACAAAAGAAGTCAAGTGTGACTAATTTAAAATTTAAAAGGCAAATTCAGGGTTTAATCCTAAAGCAAGGAGTGCCCGTAAATTTTTTTTCACTTTTCTTGTTTTTTGAAAATCTTTTCTGCATGCCACATTAATTGGTTTTCGTTACTTCCCTGGTTTTTTATTATTGTTCTTTCTCCGTTTTTTTTTTTTTTTTTTTGTGGGAAAAATAAAAA
>CAMOHE010051316.1:1293-19951 GCA_946598075.1 Artocarpus hirsutus
AACTTTTGTTATTTTAGTGTATTTTTAGTTTCGCCCATCATAAAATCTGAAAATTACAAATTGGTATCTACACATATAATATTTATAAAATAACCCATACATTATTTTAATACCCAATAAAGCCTTTTAACTTTATCTTAATTGTATCACTTTAATTTAGGCTTTACTTTAAGATGACATTTAAATAACACATTTAATTATATATGTGTGCCCACATGAAAAAATTATTTTCTAACAAAAGAAAGTAAAAAAAAAGAGTACAGTTGACATTTTTCAAGTTGCTTATATTAAGTTTATAAAAAAAAACTTTTATGAAGTTTCCTTCTTCTGGCTTTTGAAAAAAAAAAAAAGCAGGTTTATTATGTATAGGACAGGTCTTTAGCGTGAATTTAGCAGCTTCGTTAAAATTACACATTTTGACCTCCAAAAAAACTTGTCCAAACATGTATCCCGAAAAAAAGACTTTGGAAAATGACCCTTGGATACCATACTTTAGAAAATAGGGCAAGGTGATTTATTTGGGAACCAGCTGTTTGGATGGTAGTTATTCTCCTATTCATCTCGACTTTTTTGCAATCCTATAGTTGCCTACGACGTTTGAAAATGCATTTGTGATTATAAAATATAGTACCAATTAATTTTTAATTTAAATTTTGTAAGCAAAAATCCTATAACAAGATTGATTGTAACTATATCACTGTCATTGATTCTAACTATATCACTGTCTGCTCAAACACTCAATTACAATTCTTCTTATTTAATTATATATATCTACACAAAATTTAAAGCCTGTGCTGCTCTTTGGTTTATGGGTACTTGATAGATTTTTTGAGACTTGGTTTAAACAATTGTTGATGTTTTCAATTAAAAATTTCCAAATTTTCACATTATCTTTTTGTTTTAAATAATTTAAACCAAAGGTTAAACCTTCTATTTTAAACCACAAAATTTTAAACCATCACATTTTAAACAAACGAGCGGAACAGACACTTAGAGTATGTTTGTTTCATGCATTCTTTAAACTCAATAGACTCAAATTTAGATTTACATATCAAGAATCTTTGGAATACGTGTTTGTTTATCCCAAAATCTGAATCATTTGAGTATCAAAAATCTAAGTTTACACAGTTCTCATCCCCTTAAATTTTTGATACTCGGATATCTTTGCTACAGTAAAAACTAAAATTCTCTCTCCTATATTTAAGAAAAAAAATCATAACTTTTTCATTTGATATTCAATTGAGATGATTCTTTTTTCATTGTGTTCCTAATAAAAAGAAGAATAAATCAATATCCATATTGTATATTTTTTAATATCTAACATTAAGATTTTATTAGATTTATTAATAAATCAAAAACTATTTTTACTACCTCTTTAAACATAAATTTTAATTTTATTCTATACTCAGATTAAAACTTAAAATGCACATTCAAACGTCAATTCGAATAACAATTTGAATCACTAACTCAAATCTTAATTCAAATCATACTAACTTAAATTAAATCACTAATTTAAATTCACTTACTAAACGGACCCTTAGTGTGACAAAAAAGAAAGTCACAATACTTCTTTCCTGTATAGGGATAATAATATTTAGAATAATAAGAATTACGACATTGCTTTTTTTTTTTTCTTTTTCTTTTTGTTGGAAAATTTAAAAGGGTCATAAAAGGGCAGCTCTACATTTATGAATAAAGTCAAGATCTTATCTTCTGGAAGCTAATTTCATTAATTGGTCAAATGTTCAAAGGCATATACTTCAATTCCAAATTAAATTAAATGAGAAATTATATTAAAAAATGTGTTAAAGGAAAAACGAAAATCATAAGCACTGACTTCACGGAAAAAGTCATGTTCATAGAATTAGGCCTATTGGCTATCTCAAACTAAAACATCGTGCACTGTTGTCCTGGTAACAAAACATTGTACCTGCTTCACATTAAATTTTTAGATTCATGCATGTCATGTTTTCATTGCCAACCCTTTCAAATGTCTAAAAATAAAACATCACTTTCAGCCTTTAATGCTGGAATCAATTACTTTTTTGGATTTATGAATAAAAAATTCAAGCAAAAAGCACACGACTGCTTAGCTTGTTACCTTCATTTTTGTAGACAATATTGAAGTCAACCCCAGTCAAGATCATAACAAAAAATTGTTTTTCTCAAAATAAACCTCCTTTTTTTCCTGGGTGATCTCAGGACATGAATGTACAGCTCTTATGTTTGTATGTTAAAATAATGAATTTATTCTTGAGTTATTTAATTTCAACTCAGGAAAGAAAAAGTTGGAGCGTAGATTATAATGTATTTGGTTTTTGGTCCATATACAAATCAGAATGAGAACTTTTATGTTAATGATGAATTTGTTCTCTTTAATCCATTTGAGCAATGTTTGCCAATCCAAATCTCAGGAAAGAAATTCTTGTCAGGTTGTTTACGTGTAAAACACTGATAGAAACAAATTGATTCATATCATGTTATTGAAAAATAAACATTTTGGTGGCGCAACAATATAATAATAACATAATTAATGTGGTTTTTGATACAATATTTTTGACATTAAGGGTACGAGAGATACAACTACAATTGATTTGAAACACTATAGCATAGAAAATTTTATATTGTTTGAGTTCAAACTAATGCTCTAAACACCATTGACATCTACAACAACTCATTACAAAGTAGAAAAGGAAAAATGTTTCTTAAAAAACTAAAGGAAAGAATGTTATGCCTGAAAACTATTTAGGCCTCATCTTCTTTTTGGAAGTAATCTATGTGACCCTTCAAAGAGATCCAAAAGTAAGCTCTCCAAATCATCAACAGTGTACTTGATATGCCTAATGTAGTATGAATATCTCCCGATGAAGCTCCGGTATGCAGGGATCATCTTCTGCGAGATCGAGATCTGAAGATCTTCTTTGAGTTGTAGATCTAAAACACACCAGCCTGTTGTAAAAGGAGAAATAAATTTAAGTCTCATATCATTTAAATATAAACATGAATAACTTATAACGACATTGAATCACTCTACATAGTAGGTTGACTTTTTAAGAAAAAAGTCTAAGGCTTTAGAAAGTACAATTTATATTACCTGTCTGGTTTCTATACACCTCTTCAAAGGCAATGTTAAAGCTCCTACACCTTTCTTTCACAGTGGCCCTATGAAGGGCAAGGCCAGATCAAGTGGGCTAAGGAAGGAAAGAGCAGAACTCCAAGACATTCTAACATAGCCTGTTGCCTGATGCTGAACCCTGGCAATGCGCTCTCGAATCCAAACGTCTCCGAAGAAGGGCCCGAGTTTTGAGCCCTTCACATTCTGGACAATGTAATTGATGTTGTTCATCAAGAACACAAGCTGCAAGGCACCATCCCTGTACAATCTGGAACTGTTGTTAAGGTTGGATTCAAGAATTGACGTGATGGACCGAAAGTGGTAAGCCGCAGGACAAGAAGTCGACTCCTCAGAATGATTGTGTGTTTCGAAAATCAATGTGAAGTCTCCTTCTTGATAATCTTCTTGTTCTTGACCTTGATCTTGATCCTTGAGAAGGACATTGAGTGTCTCAACATATTCAGCAACGCTCTTGATGTCGTTCATCACATATGTTGTTAGAGGGTGAATGCCGCCTCCCGGAAAAGGTGTGGTCGTCATGTTGGAGGCAATTGTACGTCTGAATTCCACCAATGTCGCTCTTGAGCAATCCTCGAGCTTCCCTAAGAGCTCATGGAACTCGATTCGTACATAATACCCCACATCCTCGGACAACAAATTGTCTATGTCAAGGAGAAGATCAGCCACAACCTCATACATGTCGAGCAACCGGATCAGCTTTTCGGGCCGATGATCTCCCATTGCAACAGCTTCACCAAAATTCAATAGGTACACCATTGTAGACTTTGATATTTCAACAAACCAGTAGGGGCCAAGGGGTCCGAGTTCCTCTAATATTTGATAGCAAAGGCGCTTTTCGCTCGGCAGGTAGACCCGGATGATGATCTTCATGATCCGATTCCATTTCTTGATCTCATAATTCAATCTTTCCCAATCCATTTTGAGCACATCCTCAATGCTAAATGTGTCCATTTCTAAACTAGTCCAGTACTCATCCAAGGCTTCTTTCCTCGCCTTCACAAAAGCCTTGCAAAATTCCAGACCGTAGTCTGAAGCAAACATCATCTTCGCAATGGACTTGAGGTGAGGAACCGCATTCGGATGGATCAAGTCGACGAGATGGTCTTTGGGTTCAACTTCGGTAGTGCACTCTCTTTGGGAGGCTTCCTCCTGCGTTGATGTTTCCACCTCAGCCGAAACAAAGGACTCGTCGTACACGACATCTAATCCACAGGACCGAAAGGACATGTACTTGGGCTCAAAGTTCTGCTTGTGGTGTTCGAGAATGCAGACGAGCTCTTCTTCAAGCCTTGACATTGCGGGCTGAAGAAGGCCTTTAGCTCGTCGAAGAAGTCGTATCGGCTTCCCAAACTCGTGTTCTGGTGGCAAGTTTTTGAGGCTTTCCATCAAGGAGAAGATTTCATCAATGACATTGAAGTGCTTGGAGGCTTCAATAGGCCCAGAGTCCCATAGCATAAGCGGAGTCGACATCCAGGCCACGACGCTTTCCTCTGCGTATTTCAGGCGCCGCTCGAGAAGAGAGAATTCCCTGCCTTTGGTTTCGGTGATTGCGGCCATGGCGGTCAAGTGGGAGTCAAGATCAGTGAAGATCTTTTTCAGGTCCTCTGGGAGGTAATTACTAGCCTGTAATGCCTTGGTTAAGTAAAAGCTGCAGCCATAATGTGCCGTTTTCCTTCTTGGGTTTCGATCGCAGATTTAAAGTCTTCCCTTCAAGAAAAAACAGCAAGAGGAAACACAGAATCAATAAGAAACTGATCAAGGACACAAGTGAATTGCTAAACTAAAAACCGGACAAAACCCGAAATTCTTTTCTGATTTCCTATTCAGAAGAATTAGTTGAATTCAACTAAACAAGCTTCCTTGAAAGAAAAACATACTTGGAAGGAAAACTAACAAAAAGGGGTTCTTTCAAGATTTTGTTTGAGTCCCAAATAACACCAAAAGACATGACTTGAAGCAGGGAAAACAAAAAAAAAAAAGGGAAAGAAATTGGTTCAAACAAAACTCAGGAATGAACAAAACTAAGACATGTTAAAACATCAAGAATAATATCTTAGAACTGAAGCTTCCTTAACCAAAAAAAAAAAAAAAAATGGACGGTTATAAAGAAAGTTGAACTCTTGAGAATTGTAGCAAAAGGTTTTACACGCACTTTTTCCCTGTTTCTATCTCTTCATTTCCCTAGTGCCTTTTTTTTTTTAAATGCTCTGATCACCGCAATATAGAGGGACTAAAAAAACAACCAAAACCTCAAACTTTAGCTTGATAAAACTAACACAAATTCCAAAAACTCAAAAACTCAGATGAGTAATTTGGCAAAAGAAACAGAAGAAACAAGTCATGGTGAATCACTCAACCTATAACGAAAACAGGAGTACTTGTCAGACTATGACTTGGTATAAACTTACACCAAAGGAAATGAAAACCAATAGGAGAGAGAGATTGTTTTGAGTGAGAGAAAAGTCTTATCAGATATCCAAGCGAAACGTGAATTACGCGTTTTCTTTGATCAGATACATTTTTTCCAAGAAAGAAAGGGACGGGAAAAAAAAATAAAAACAAAAAAAAGGGAAATAAAGAGGAAAGAGTGCAACGTGAAAGCAGAAAAAAGCAAATAGCTGAAAAATAAATGGGAGGGTGGACCTGAAGTTTCGTGTGGTTGTGAAAGTCTCTGCAGATTAAAAAGATTTTCTTTCTTTCTCCCTCTGTTTTTGCCATACATTTGAGTTTTGACTTAATAGTATTTAATATTCATCAAACAAGAACAAAATTTATGTGTGATGTATTCATATTGCATGTACATTGTACATACTGACACTCATAATGTTAGTGACGTCGGTAATTTTAAAATACTTTAGAGTCGAGACCAAATAGGCACAAAATTACACAATTTTTATGTTATACAAATTGAGTCCTGTCCTATCAAAGCCAACTCTTTATCTTACCTTATCATATGTTGTTTGATTTTCTTAGGATAGATGTCTCATGTATTGTCACGACTTGAAAGCAGGGCATGACGTACAGGCTTGGTTTTGGGAAAATAGTTAAGTTAAGTGAAATATATTATATATTTTTATTTGTAAAACTTGAAATCAAATTACAAATAAGAATTAATTAAAAGTGGTTTAATTATTTTCATAAACCAATCTCCGAAGAAAAAAATAAATAAGAACGTTTGATTCAACTTTTGCTTATTTGTATAAAATGACTATTTTACCTTTACGACATATAATTCTAATTCTACTCATTTTAAAATATCTAAAACTTTTACCGAATATTTTAAAATTTATAAGAGAATAATATTTTCAAAAGAACCTCAAAATATAACTATTAAAGGAAAAACGCCTATGGCATCGGTTTGGGATTATTGCACTATCCCACGTTTGAAACATACAACAAGAAATTTAAATAAGTGCAATACAAATGACATCAACTACAGTCCAAATGAAAAGTCCAAGAGAAGAGAAATAACTGGAATTAAGGTTCTACACGCCTTGATGAAATAAAAGGGAAAATAACTGCAAATAAAAGTCTTCCACTCAAGGCCCAACTTTGCCCTGAAATTGCCACTCTTACAGCCTACTTGGTACCATACTTAAAACTGCCTAGAGGGGGGTTAATTTAAAGCACAAAAATGAGCAAATGGCCTGGTAGGATAATATTTGAAAAAACTTTAACAATTCAAAAAAAAAAACTAAGGTATTTAAATACGAATAAGGTAAACAAACAATAATTGGAATATCAATAGTTGCAAATGAATTTAAAATGATTTAAAAAGAGATGAGACATTTTATTCAAGTTTCTATTCCCAACCCCTTAGTATATCATATACATTTAACATATTCATAATCATTTAGCCAATGCCCATGCTATGGAGCTCCCCGACAATGTTTAAGGGCTGCCTTCAATGTTACACTCTATATAATACGATCTCTCAGGCTACCAACAAAACCTCCCATTCAAGATCCATTTGTCCTAGATGGTGCTTGAATTTCCCTAATATACTCAAAATTTCTTATTCAGAGTCTGAATCAAAATTCTTAAATCCATTTATCAAAATATGAAGTTGCACGTATTTATATATCATATACGTTTCGCAACTTGTAACAATGTGCAAAACACATTCATAAACGACTTTGTAGTGAACATGCTCATCTCATAAAGTTTAACAATATGACCAAGAATATTATTCAAAATATGGTTACTAAGAAAAGGATTAGAAATCCTAGCCCTTTAGCAAAGTGCCTAAGATTACCCTTAGTTTTCACTAATCAAACTTGCATAACATATGCTCTAACACTGTCTAATCTTGATGATTTCTAACAAGGCCAACGAGGATAACAACCAAAACTATATTCGCATTACGCATGTGCTTTAAAATGATCATAATACATGAATTTATTTTCTACAACTTTGGAACGTAAAAACAAAAGTTTTACGGGCATACATGACAGAACACGAAGGAACCAAACCAAGAAAAATAGGAGGCACTGCTAGGCTCAGGTGGAGAAGGCAGTAGTTGAAGCTACAGTATGCAGTTGACCCCAATACACATGGCGTAGTTGACCGCGCTTTCCACTAAACTCAGTTTTTCCTTTCTCAGATAGATTTGCTAGTTTCCAACAGAAACTTGAGAAATTCATAGAAAATAAGTACAATTCCGATTCAGTTCATGATAGCTTATTGGAAAGCTTAGAATGTCTACTTTCTAAATATGCAAACTAATCTATTAAAATCATTTTTATTAATCCCATAAATTCAAGAAAGACCCACTGCTTATTGAGGCACTACTAAGTTTCTAGAATACAAAGTTTTTCTTTAAACCAAATTATATTATCATTCTATACTCATAGTAAACATATTCTCATGAATTTTTATACTAAAATCATCTTCAAAACTATATTTCTAGCATTTGTTAGAAATAAAAACAAAAACATGCTTAAGTTTGCTCTTCAAGTTCAAAATTTTTAAACATCAATCATAAAACTATCAAAACCGGTTTTAAACATTCCTAACATATTTCTAACATTGTTGTCGAACCAAAATGAAGGTTTGTTGATAGTTTTAACTCAAGACTCAAGTTTTTGCTCATAGATGCTCAAATATATATACTAACATACCCAGAAACTTTCATGAACTTTAAACGCAAAAATCCTGCTTTAAACTTGAAGAAAATACATATTAAAAACCAAGTTAGATTAAGAAAAACCTACCTTAAAACTTCTTTGACAAACACTAAACTTTCAAATTAAAAACCAAGCTTGAATCCTTGAGGTTTGCTGGCCTTATAGGTAGTTGTTTTTTATAGTTTTTGCTTGAGCGTTTGAGCTGTGTTTCTTGGTGATTTGGCTGAGTTTGGGCCACATTTATAGCAAGGTTCTTGGTGGTTTTTAGACAAAAAATGAGGCAGTTTTCCTTGGTATTTTCGGGCAACTTTGGTGGGCATTTTTCTGCTTCTGGTTGGTTGCTCTCTTAGCTTCTCTTGGCTGGGATCTTTGCTTCAAAGGAGGGGGAGAGTGGCTGGATTTCTTGGCTGTCTTTGGGTGTTTTACTAAGTGTTGCTTCAACAAAATGAGAGGAAGAGAGAGTGGGGGGAATGGGGAAGCGAGGGGAGGTGAGTGTGGAGTGTGTAAGGTGCTCTAAGTAGTGGGTTGGAGTCTCAAAAATGGAGAGGAGAGTGTCTAAATGCATAGAGACCAGAAATTTGTTGGTATGTGTGTGCTTTGGGGAGGGGCCTGCACATGTAAGAGTGAGGGTGTGGGCTTTGGGTCATTTTTTGAAGTAAAAGTTAAGTGTAGAGGTGATTTTTGAAATAAAAGTTGAATGTAAATAGTGTTGTGGGTATATTTTCAAAAACTAAAATTTGTGATAAAATGCATTCTAAATCTGTAAATGGATATCATTTATGCAAAAATACTTTTTTACACCTTAAAATTAATTTAGTACACTAATTGATCAAATTTACACATAATAAATTTTAAATTAAATTTTTAGATATTACATGTATCGCCCAAAATATTTCTTTAAAGACGGACTTATATAGTATAGAAATGTTATAGTATCAACAAAGAGGTGGGAATTTAAAATATTAACAATTTAACGGTTGAAAAGGCAATGGTGATTTTAACGAGATTTTAAAGAAAAATATTTTTGAAAATTTTAATTAAGATTTTAAAACATAAAATTAAAACGATGAAGCTTCAAGATTCTTTATATGGTTCGTAACTAATATCGAATTTTAACTCTAAACAATAGTTATCTAGAGTTCTTGAATTATTATATCTTTTCCTATTAATACAAACACATTTCCTAATTTTATAAGTCAACCTTAAATAGCAAGCTATAATGCAGTGAGGGTTTTCCTATAAAAAATAGCACAATAATCATCTCTCACTAATGATTTGGTGCATTAACTACTAAATTTATAATCGTTCTAATTGCAATTATAATTAACATAATTTGTAAATTGAAAAGATAATAACAAATCAAAATTATTATATTTAAATTGAACAAATTTTTGCATTGATTCCGACTAAACCTCGACTTATTAAATGGTTTAATAATACACTATGCCGTCATTTGTCGATAATAAATTAAGCATTACCAAGCATTTACTGTGCCAGTTTATATCTATAATGCAGTAAAAACTTAACTTAATAAACAAGCATGATTTTAGTATTATTAATATTAATTATGCAACATAATTAAAGTACATAAAGAAAGCATATTGAATTTATGAAAAAATAGGTAGCATAACAATACCAACAATAACGACTAAAAACATAGAAAATATAATTTATTCCATAAGAACATAAGTATTATAACATGATATAGAGTTAAATCCATACTAGAGTACTATGTTATAGAACAATCTCTCTACCTTACCAAACTCTCTACATTAATTTGGGTATTATTTTAACATTAAAAGTGGGATTGGAGAAGTACTCTAATAGCATCTCCTCCAGAAGGGGAGAATAGCGCAGCAGTTAGCAAAAGAAAGAAAAGAAAGGGTGCTGAATAAATGAAGAGATGTGTATCATGAATTTACTATTCATTAATATTTTATTATTTTTATAATATTTTATTTATTATTTTATTTTTTTTTATTCTATTATTATTTTTCAACTTGTTTAGCTAGTTGTAAACTAACTTGCAGCATGCAAGACTTCACTCTTTTTTTTTTTTTTTCCTTATATCGTGCATTATTGATGTATGCACTATTGGTATTTGTTGTTCTTTTTGTCCCCTTTTAGTGTCATTTTGCTCTTTTTTTCGTTATATTTCCAACCTAAAAACAAATAATTGTAACAAAGTTAATTACGTTACAAACATAACATTTGCAATAACTTTAAATTATTTTACATTAAATCACACTAAAATAATTACAAACTTATCAAATTCCAGCCTCTTTTAGTTTGACAAAGATATAATTTTTAAGACTTGAAAAATATTTTTAGAAATTACTAAAAATATTATAGAATATATTTACAAAGTTAAAATAGTCTATCAAATTCATTAAAACTCAAAATAAAATTACCACTAATTATTTATATACTTTTGACTAATTTCAAACTGAACTAATATTTTACATATGAAATTGATTTTAAAAATTACCCAAAATATTTTAAAATATAAAAACATATTAAAACATATTTTTAAATATATTTACACACTAAGACACAAAAAATACTTATTAACACAAAATGCTAATAACTAGATGATTTAATAAGAAATAAAAGTTAAAAAAATGATTTTATTTTTTTAAAATATATACTTTTACGGCCTCATCAATTGTTATAAAGAAAGTTGAACTTTGAGAATTGTAACAAAAAGTTTTACGAACACTTTTTCTCTGTTTCCGTATCTTGATTTCCCTTGTGCTTTTTTTTTTTTCCATATGTGATCAATGAAATATAGAGGGACTAAAAACACAGCCAAAACCTCAAACTTTAGCTTGATCAAACTAACACAAACTCCAAAAACTCAAAAACTCAGATGAGGAATTTGGCAAAAGAAACAGAAGAAACAATTCAAGGTGAATCACTCAATCTACAACAAAAACAGAAGTACTTGTAATACCATGACGTGGTGCAAACTTACACCAAAGGAAATGAAAACAAAAGAGAGAGCGAGATAGTTTTAAGTGAGAGAAAAATCTCATCAGATATCGAAGCGAAACGTGAATTTACGCGTTTTCTTTGATCAGATAAATATTTTCCAAGAAAGAAATGGACAGGAAAAAAAAATAACAAAAAAAGGAAATAAAGAGGAGAGAGTGTTACGTGAAAGCAGAAAATCAAGTAGCTGAAAAATAAATGGGAGGGTGGACCTGAAGTTTCGTGGTGTTGTGAAAGTCCCTGCAGGTTAAAAAGATTTTCTCTCTCTTCCCCTCTCTTTTTTGCCATGCATTTGAGGTTTAACCTATAGTATTTAATATTCATCAAACAAAAAAAAAAAAAATTGTATGCGTGATTTATACATACTGCATGTACTTTGTATATATTGATACTGAATGTTAGTGACGTCGGTAAATTTGATATACTTTAAAGTCGAGACCAAATAGGCACAAAATTACACAATAAAAATTGAACCATGTCGTACCAAATTCAAGTCTTTATGTTGCCTTATCATATGTTGTTTGATTTTTTAAGATAGATGCTTTATGTATGGCCCAAGATGCAAACGGATATAGTATAGAAAAGTTATAGTGTCCATATGGAGATGGGAATTTGAAAGATTAATAATTTAATGGTTAAAAGGGCAATGGTGATTTTAACGAGATTTAAAAAATATATTTTTAACAATTTAATTAAGATTTTAAAACATAAAATTAAAACGGTGAAGCTTCAAGATTCCTTTGTATGTTTCGTAATTGATATTAAATTTTAACTCTAAATAATATTTATCTAAAGCATTTAATTTATTGTATCTTTCCCGTTAATAACAACCACATTTTCTAATTTTATAAATCAATCTAAAATGACATTATAGCAAGCTATAATGTAGTAAATGTGTTGATACTTACCGAGTTCTAGCATCGAATCAACACCAGGTGTGGCGGAACACAGTGTTCAACTCTTCTCTATTTGCCTCTGCCTAATTCGGTTGGCTTGCAACAAGAGAAGGGACGCTTCGGAGGCGAGAAATGGCCAGTAAATAGAATAGGGCTCTCCGATGCTCAAGGCAGGGGTTTCTCGGCTGAGGTCGGGAACCAGTTAGGTGGGAAGATGCTTGCTTACTAGAATGCAATAAATACGTCATATTTATAGGCTACTACTTGGACTGGGTGTTAGGTGGGTTTTACCTACAACCCAAGTGTCACATCAAGAGCGTCAGGTGGCAAATGATAAGTGTCGTGTCCCTTTGTCGATAGATCAGCTCCCATCTGACAGAGAGTTATTTGCCATTTGTTAGCCAATGATGGTGAGTAACAGTCTACTTTAGCATGAGAGCAATCCGACCCGAGCTGATACTGAGTCCGAGGAGGCAGCCTGAGGAGGTGTTGCCCGGGGGGCCTTGAGAAGCACTTCGGACAAGACACCCAGCGTCATCAGGGTCAGTTATGAGCTCCACATACCTTCTGCCGAGCTGTTTGGCCGACCGCCTAGAGTTCAACTCCTCGACGGTGGCGCCGAGATCACTCTCAACAATACCCCCCAGTTCACCTAGTCGGTGTTTGACCGAGTGGACTATGCCGAGTGGGTAAGATCGGCTCAGAATAGAAGGTCAAGCGGTGTCCCAAGGCGGTGAGAAACAAAAGGTCACGTGGATTTTCGAGGGACACGTGTATGTCTATGATTGACTGTCAGGCATAATGATCGCACCTCTTCGTTTTTTGCACCCAGATTTCTCCCCTAAAATGGCTATAAATAGGCCCTCTTTTCTGTCATTTTCCCATACAATTGAAGCGATATTCTCTTGTTCCTAAGTTTTAACTGCCAAGCTACAGTTTATAACACGAGAACTTTTCGTTCCCAAGCTTCCATAACCCGAACAGGTAATTTCCCGAGGACTACGAGAGAATGAGCGACATATTGAACTCTCAGATTGTTAATATTTCCTGGTCGAAAAGTATCCCTGAGGCCCTTTCGCCTTCTGTGGAAATTGACATCGAAGGCCTTTCCTTAGAGCAGGATGGAGCCGACTAGTTAGTCGAAATACTAAGGGTTGACTCCCAAACTGTCCCAGAGTAGGAGTTCCTAAGCCTGCTAGAAGGGGAGCGCTCGATGAGACCGTGTAGGGGTGAGGACCTTTACATCGAAGTAGCAACCACCGGCACGTCCCGAATTACTGCCTAGGAGCAAGCCGAGCTGGAGGCTACAGCCAATGTTCTGAGCACCTCTGGTCGAGATGTCAAGGCCCCTGTCCCGGTTATGGGCAGGGTAACAGTTGACATCTCCAATGAGGAGTAGAGAGCCGAAGAGGTAGGACAGACTAAGAGCCCCCCAGAGGATGAGAGGGTTAGGGTCACCCAAGTCCGAGGGGTGACTGCTTATCGGATTACCCGGCCAGGGCAAACGTTGATAGCGACATACACTAGCACCATGACGGAGTCTAGATTGGAGGACTTGCATGCCGAGTTGGACATCCTGGATGACGTCATCCTTATTATGCCGAAGGAGGATGACTCCCCTTTGACTCCACCAAAGGGGTGTATTACTCTATATGCTGAGTTCTTTCAAGCTAGCCTACACCTACCTCTTCACCCTTTTCTCTGCTGGGCACTAAACAATCTAAACGTGTGCCTAGCATAGCTTAACCTGAACAGTTATAGGTCGCTGATCGAGATGTATATATTATAGAGGCACTATCGGCCTACCGAGATGCCGTGGGAGGCATTTAAACAAGTTTACAAGATGAAGAAGCTTCCCCGACAGTTTGGCTGGTACTATGTCACCAACTTCAGGAAGGATTTTATCTTGGGCACGACTCGGACAAACTCTAAAAGTACGAGTGGTTCTACGTCGGGGATAATTACTTAGCCCGAGTCAGTGAGGCCGTCCTTAAAGACCAATGTGTCCTGAGAATCTTTGAATTGCGGCACGTATGGAACAAAAGGCCATGGGCGCCAAGCCATGTCATCAGGGCAGTCGAAGACCTATTTGAAAAACTAAAGGCGAGGAGGCAGCAGTTATTTCTGCTCAGCAAGGAGATCCTCTCTCTTTACGGCTGGTTTGGGGAACCCAGTGGAATAAATCCCCCTTCAAACTCCCAACCTGCTAGGTCAGCTGGGTAGGTGACTGTTGCGAGGCCGAACGCCACAAACGTCCCAGGGCCAAGCACTTACCAATCCGGGTGGTCGACAAAGGAGCCACCATCGTCCAGGTCCGAGGACTTGTCAAGTGGCTCCTTCGATGCAGCGCCACCCGTAGCAGATGAGGACCTCGAGGACATGGTTCAGCTTCTTCACCTGTCTTGCCAACTCCAGATCAAAGGTCAGCCTCGAGTTTTTTGTTTTTTTTAACGTGTCGACTTAGTTCTAACTTGTGATAAGTTTTGTCGCAGAAATGTCTTCCCGATCGAGCACTGCAAAAGAGAGGCGTGCCCTAATGGAGAGCCTCTAAAAGTAAAAAGGCAAGGTAGTGGTGGCCAGGAGGAAGAGCAAGAGAACCCCGAGAACAAAGCTCCCTCCGTGGCCCTAGCAGTAGCCCACAACAGTCCAAAAACAACCACCCAGTCGACGAGGACCAGGGCTTCGTCGAGTGAAACTCCTCCGACCAACCCGACCGTGGTGCCTACCTCGGGAGATACCCCGAGGAGGTGAGCAAACTACCGCCGGCACATCCTCGATCACCTCGAGGATGCTATTCCTCAAAAGGTTTTTTTATGGAACCTCCAAAGGGAGGATTTCAAGGAGATGTTTGAGGCCGCCTTCCATTCGGCTGCCTAGGTAAATGCTTCATTGCATGCTTTCTTTGTTTTCATTTTCTTTTGTTGCACGTTGACTAGTTTCCTTTTCCTTAGACAAGTGCCTTCGTGCACATGGCTTATGCCACGGGGTTGAAGAAATTCAACCTCGAGAAGGAGAGGCATAAGAAGACCTTCCTAAGGTGGAAGGGAGTTGAGAAGGAGCTCGGTGAGAAAATCACTAAGCTTAATCAAATTAAGACGTCCTTGCTCAAGTCGAGAATGAGGCGAGGAAGGCAAAAGAAGAAGCTGACCAAGCGAAGGCGGAAGCCGAAAAGGCAAGGAGCTATGCCGCTCTGCTCAGGGATTAGCTGGAGGTCTCTCAGACAAAGAATAGGCAGTTTTTGGAGGAGCTCCCCGACCGGCTCGCCTAGGCCGTGGAGGAAATCAAGGCATACCCGGAGTACACCGACTACTACTACTTCAGAATGACCGACCTCTAGGACCATCTGATCAAGCAGCATCCCGAGGCAGTGGGCTTCGACTGGTCCCTGATAGTCAAGCTTGAGCAGGGCACTACTTAGCAGTCCGCAGAGGAGGTCGTTGAAGTGGACGACGATGATGACGGGGACAAGCAAGGCGTTGGCGGCAGCAAGGACAATGCTGGGGATGGGTCCCAGACTTAACATGTTTTTTCTTTGCTTCTTTGTTCCTGGGCTCGGGAGGTGCCCGATTAATTGTACCTCCACACTTTTTCTTTTTAATGAAAAATTTTTCTAAGTTCGTCGCTTATCGGATTTTTATATGTTTCGTATTTCATATTTTTCAAGTGCGATCATTCTCGGATAAATATTTTCAAATTTCAGTGAAGAGATCCTCGGGAACATAATTTAACTTTTGTTTTGTCGAGTTAACATGGACTCCAAACACAGGGTCGATTAGGGAATCCGTGCTAAGTTGGATGCTCCCGAAGAAAGGCATTCCTAAAACTTAGTTTTTCAAGCTCCTTATTTTAATCTCATTGTTGTTGAGTTTAATGTCTCGGTAGTTAACGAGTTAATCCGAGCAGGGTGTCCTAACTCTCGATCAGGCAAAGCACAATGGCATGTGATAGCCTATTACCTTGTCACCCCCTAAACTTGTTTAAGTTTACAAGAAACTTGTACAAGCCTAATAGTGGTTGGGCAATTATTATGCTAAGGTGACTTAATTGCAGGAGGTCTACATGGTGACAGACATGATCGGCCAATTTCTGATCAGGCCCCTAGTCTAGTTAAGGAGGACGGCTCTTCTCATTCAGGAGTTATAGCCTGATCCTCTAGGCTGGAGTTACATTACCTCTCTTCAGGATTTGTTTATTCCTTAAACACACATTGCTCAGTGGAATAGTATAGTAATTTATATTTCATTGATATGTTATATTTACATTCTAGTCTTATTCAATAGGTCCAGTTACACAAGAATATAGCCAGAAGTCAAAAAGTATTTCTGGCTGAGATTAACAAAAGAATCTTTTGAGCAGCTCGGTATTCCAAGGATGACCAAGCAAGTTGTCGTCCATGTCGGATAGCCTGTAAGTTCTTGGCCGAAAAATGTCTATGACCTTGTATGACATGTCCTATTTTGGGCTGAATGCTCCCACCCTGGGTTGTGGAACTGTGACTTTTTAAGTACCAAATCCCCAACTTTGAAGCTCCTCGGTTGGACTCATTTGTTATAGTATCGAGCAACAACCTGATTCTGATCTGCATTACGTATCGCTGCCCTGTTTCTCTTTTCCTCGAGTAGGTCGAGCTCAAACATCATGGCCTCGATGTTTCAAATTTCTTCATAATGCTCAACTCTGAAGCTCGGTAATCCTACCTCGACAGAGATAACAGCTTCTGCCTCATATACGAGTAAGAAAGGTGTCTCTCCAGTAGTCGTTTGGGCAGTTGTTCGGTAAGCCCAGAGCACTTTCAGGAGCTCGTCAATCCATGCTCCCTTGAGGCCCTCTAGCTTCTTCTTCAAGTTGTCCTTGATTGTTACCACTTCTACTTGCCCATTGCTCTATGGGTAGCTCGGGGAATAGAAAACTTTCCTGATGCCGAGCTGCACACATAAGTGGAGGAGACTTGCTGCTTCGAACTATTTTGCATTGTCGGTCATGAAGGTGTACGGGATTCTGAACCGACAGATGATGTTTTTCCATACAAAGTTGGTACATTTCGCCTCAGTCATATTGGTGTACGGTGTAACACCCCAAAATATAATGTTAGAAATAAACATGGATGATGTGATAATATCATATGCGAATAACTATAATGTTATGTTAAGTTATTTTTTTTCAGGTGATGTGATAAGGACTCGAGGTGCTAAAAAAAAAATTTCATGCCAAATTAATGAATTTTTGTTTATGATGTTATGATGAATTTGCATTGTAGTTAATTATGTGACTAAGATATATATGTATATAAGTAGTCATATATATATATATAGAAATATATATATAGGTTATATTCTAAATATAAATATTTCTATATATACTTATCATTACGTGATTTAAGTATTAATATGTTATAAACGTATTACTTATATATATATATATATATTATATATGTTGACTTTTGGTTAAAAAAAAAAGGAAAGTTATGTTACGTTATATATTAATGTAGCAATTATGTGGATAACGTGAATTGTGGCAAGGAAAAAAAAAAAGGAAAGAATGGATTGAAACGTGAGGTTACAAAAATTAATGAATTGCCTTTTTAATTTGCATTGAAACCTATTCAATTGCATATATGTCAGATAATTTTATTTACTCGAACTTCACGTACAATATATTTTTTCAACTCTCCCTCAAACCTCTCCACTTCCCCACGATTTGTGCCTTGGATTTAATCAGAAAAATTCTAATTTATGACAATGAATGGGAATTTTAATTTTAACGTAAACAAAATTTATTTTTACGTTTTGTCTCTCCCTCTCCCTCTCACGCATTATTTTTCACGTTCTCCTTTCTCCTCTTCTCTTATTCATTTTCTCTTTAGTTTGTTCATCTTCCTTCTTCTTTCTCTCAAATTCCCTGCTATTATTTGTTAGAAATATTGTGTTTTCTTTGGGTGAATTCAAAAGAAGGTTAAGAGAAATCGTTTTGAGGTAAGCACATAATTTTTTGGTATTTTCTGAAATTGTATATCTCCTCAGTCCGACTGTCATATCTTTCTCTACAAATTTTGTTTTGTTATGAATTTTTAATATGTTATTCATGCATGTGTTATGTGATATTCCTCCAAGTTTCACGTTATTTCAATTTTTCTATAAAAAGTTATGAATTTTCTTCTCTCCATCACTCACTGCTGATTTGTGCTAAACGGTATTGTTGATTGTCTCTATGTTCCGACCCTTTTATCTTTGTCTACGAATTTCATTTTGTTTTGAATTTTTTATATGTTATTCATGTATGTGTTATGTGTTAATTCTCAAAATTTCACCTCAAATGGATTTTTCTATGAAAAGTTATGGATTTTCTTTTCTCTGTCACTCACAGTAATTTGTTGCTGATTGTTTATGTTGCACATATGTATGGCTGTTGTTCTTAATGCAAATGAATGTTGTTTTGCACGAAATTTGGTGAACATGTTTATATATATATTAAATTATGGACTGGAAAGTTTGGTAATGATTTGATGAATA
>CAMOHE010051317.1:0-10511 GCA_946598075.1 Artocarpus hirsutus
GGACTGGCCATCCCGTAGGAAATAGAAATTATGGGAGAATTTTTTTTTTGAAAAATACTAAATTTCCACGATCGTTTTTAGTGAAAACTGTCGTGGAAGCTCCTCCTTACACGACCGTTTTGTGTGAAAACCATCGTGGAAGGGGGAGCTTCCACGACGGTTTGCACCAAAAACTGTCATGGATGCTCTCCCTTCCACGATGGTTTTTGGTGAAAACCGTCGTGGAAGCTCCCCCTTCCACAACGGTTTTGCACCAAAAACTGTCATGGATGCTCTCCCTTCCACGATGGTTTTTGGTGCAAACCGTCTTGGAAGCTCCTCCTTCCACGACAGTTTTCACAAAAAAAAAGTCGTGGAAGGAGGATCTTCCACGATGATTTTCACCAAAACCGTCGTGGAATCCCCACCTTCCACGATAGTTTTTTGTGAAAACCGTCATAGAATCTCTTTATTCCATGACGGTTTTGACCAAAAACCATCGTGAAAAATTAGCACTCCCACCAATCTCGTGCGCCAATTATTCTTTTACATGACGGGAAAAAACCGTCGTGAAAACTCGGTCTTGTTCCACGACTGAAGTTTCCATGATGGTTTTTTAACCATCATGAAATTTTTTCACGACGGTTTATAACCGTCATGGAATTCACATTTTGTAGTAGTGTTCAGAGCTACTTTTAATTTAAGTAATAGGCAGGATATGACCTTAATGGAATTAATAAAACAGTTACAAGAGTTGAAACTTTTCATCAAGGAGTCTCCTGCTGGTGGCAATGCCAATTTGATCGCTGCTTTTGGTTCCAATCCTAACCTTAGGAATGGAAAGAAACAACAGGCCAAGAACAGAAAGTCTTCTATTCCTGCTAACAACAAGAGCAAGAACAAGAAGAAGAAGAACCCGAAAAAGCTAAAGTGCTTTTTCTGTGGGAAGGTTGAGTGCATGAAGAAGAATTGCAAGGACTTCTTTTCCTAAGGAGGTAGATGTGATCTTTTGTATTTAGAAACTTGTTTATTTGCAGAATAGAGTAACATTTGGGTCATAGATTGTAGCCAATCATGTTTGTGTTTCTCTACAAGAGTTCAAAGAAATGAGAAGTCTGCTTCATGAAGACTTCACGCTTCAAATGAGCGATGGATCCTTGGTCTAAACTGAAGCAGTGGGAGACATCCATCAACATTTTTGATAATTATAGGATTTTAATCTTGCGAGATTATTTTTATGTTCCTAAACTTAAAAGGGATTTAATTTTTGTAGCTTGTTTATTTAAAGACTCCTATTTGGTTTCTTTTAATAATAAAGTAGTGATTCATAAAAACAAATCTTTTCTCTGTTCTAGTGGGATGCAAAATAATCTATATTTTATCAAACCTAAGATGGACTTACTACTTAATGTTGAGATAAATGATAATAACTCTAAAAGACTTAAAACTTCTCACTCTAATAAGACTTATCTTTGGCATTTGCGTCTTGGTCATAAGAACCTGAATACGATTCACAGGTTGGTAAGGGATAGACCTTTAAGTCACTGAAAGGTGGAATCTATTCCTCAATGTGAATCTTGCTTGGAGGATAAAATGGCCAAAAGACTATTCGGGTCTAAGGGCAATAGGGCCGAAGGGTTCTAGAACTTGTGCATAGTGATGTTTGCAGGCCAATGAACATCTGGGCACGAGGAGGGTATGAGTACTTTGTCACTTTTTATTGACGATTACTCAAGGTATGGGTATGTGTACCTGATGCACTAAAAAAGCAAAAATTTTGACAAGTTCATGGAGTTTTAGGCTAAAGTGGAAAAGCAATTGAGTAGACCTATAAAAACACTTCTATCCGATCGAGGTATAGAATACCTTTTTGATGAGTTCTTAGGACACTTATTAAAGAATGGGATTTTATCCCATTTGACAGTGCCAGACACTCAATAACATAATGGCATAGTGGAGAGAAGAAATAGGACTTTATTAGACATGGTCAGGTCTATGATGAGTTATTCATCATTGCCTTTATCCTTTTAGGATATGTACTACAAACCACATGTTATCTGTTGAACAACGTGCCTTCAAAATTGGTACCTAAAACTCCTCATGAGTTGTGGATGTGCAAGAAGACATCCTTAAACCATATTTGCATATGGGGATATTCGGCTCATGTCCTATTTAAGGATGCGAATAAGTTAGAAGCATGTTTGGAAGTCTGCATGTTTGTAGGATATCCAAAATGGACTAGAGGCGGTTATTTTTATAACCCAAAGCAAATAAAGTCGTGGTTTCAACTCATGCAACTCTCCTTGAGGAGAGTTACATGGATGACTTTAAGCCTCAAAACAAAATGGTGCTTAAAGAGTTAAGGAGTGATCCAATCAGTCTAGGAGTTCTGGTAAAAACCACTCCAATCGCTGTAGAAAAACCAAACAAACCTAAATAATAACCTAAGGGGCTTTGGTATAGTGGGAGGATTGGGTATCAACCCAAGAGGTATATGTTCAATCGTGAGGCCTTCTTGGTTGAACTTGATGAACATGATAGGGATCCTTATGCATACATAGAGGCTATGGAGGATGTTGATTCAAAACTCTAGATAGAGGCTATAAACACAAAGATGAAGTCTATAGAGACTAACCAAGTCTAAGAAATTGTGGAGCTTCCTAAAGGGGTTTTAGGGTGTAAGTGGATCTACAAAAGGAAGAGAGGAGTGGATGGAAAGGTCAAAACGTTTAAGGCTAGACTAGTAGCTAAGGGTTGCACACAAAAGAAAGGAATCAATTACAAGGAAACCTTTTCGCCTGCAGCCATGCTTAAGTCCATCCAGATTCTCTTGTCCATAGCTGTTGCACTTGATTACAAGATTTGACAGATGGATGTCAAGATGGCTTTTCTAAATGGCTATCTTGATGAGTCCATTTGTATGGAACAATCATAAGGGTTTAAGGCAAGAGTGTAAGGTTTGTAAGCTGCTAAAGTCAATATATGGACTTAAGCAAGCTTCCCATTATTTAAACACAAGATTTGATCAAGTGATCAAGACTTATGGGTTTGCACAAAATGTGAATGAACCATGTGTATACAAACACATTAAGGATAGGAAGGTGGTTTTTCTTCTGCTTCATGTAGATGACATTCTACTAATTGGAAATGATGTTGGAGCATTGTCATCGGTCAAAATATGGTTGACCAAGTAGTTTGACATGAAGGACTTAGGAGAGGCTAATTTTGTTCTCAATATCTAAATTTTTTGGGATAGGAAGAAAAGAATGATAGCTTTGTCTTAGGCTGGCTACATAGATAAAATTTTCAAGAGGTTTGCAATGCAAGATTCCATGAAAAGTAAGCAACCATCTAGGTCTAGAATTACACTTTCTAAGAAAGACTCTCCAAAGTCTAGGAAAGAAAGAGAATACATGAAGAAGGTGCCTTTGCATACAACTAGATATTTGTTGTGCGGTCGGGATTGTAAGTTGATTTTAGGTAGATCCAGGACTGAACCATTGGGTTGCGATCGAGCATATTTTTAAGTATTTGAGAAGGACTCGGGGTATATGCTTGTCTATTCAGGTGAGGACTTAACTCCTTTAGGATACACTGATTTGGATTTTTAATCCCGTCTGGATTCTAAGAGATCGACTTCTAGTTTTGTTTTTACTTTGGGCAGCGGTGCCACCAGTTGGAGAAATGTGAAGCAAGATTGCACTTTGGATTCAACGATGGAGGCCGAGTATGTGGTAGCTAGCGTTGTTTTGAAAGAAACAGTGTGACTTCGTAATTTCCTTAAGGATCTAGAGGTAGTTCTTGGTATGGATAAGGCTATATCACTATACTGTGATAATAGTGCGGTGGTAGCTAATGCTAAAGTACCAAGATTTCACAAGAAGAGTAAGCATATTAATCAGAAGTATCATGTAATAAAGGACATTGTTGAAGGCGGGCTTGTCACTATATGCAAAATCACATCAAAGGACAATTTAGCTGATTCATTTCAAAGACACTTACAAGGAGAGTCTTCGAGAGGCATGAGGAAGTTATGGGGATGCAAGATTTGTCATATTTACTAACTTAGTGCAAGTGGTAGACTGTTAGGCGTGTATTTCCTAAGGAGTAAAAATGTAATACGTTTTTGGAGACATTTATATTAGTGAATAATTTATTTATTATTTATACACCAAATCTTATCCCATTTACTTTCATATTTGTTGAATATATATTAAGCAAACAAAAGTCTGAGACTATTTGTCTAAACCTTTAAGAATTGGGCATATGATGGATAGATTATGCAGAAGACACGATTCTTAAGGTGACAGTCTAAATCATAAGATCTACAATCAAAGGAATAAAGTTGGGCACTTTATTCATGAAAAGATTGTTATGTTGTCTATATCCCTAATAGGAGATGGCTTGTCTTGACCATCGGAAGTGGACTCTACGAATGGAAACATTGGCACATTATCATAGGTGATTATGTGTTGGATCAGGACATAAAGTGAATTAATTTGGATTAATAATTCTGTCTCGGCAAATCTATGTACTTTAAACAATCATATGGATTGTATCTTAATCCTAAGATGAATAGTGGGCTCGTTGTCTTGACTTGTATCTTTTGATGTACTAAAGGATGACATCCACATTTTAATAGTAGTATGCATGCTTGTACGTTAGGGGCATGACTCTTGATAGTATAGACTTGTTATTTATAGATATGGAATCCATAGCTCCTCTTTAGGAGTAATGATATCCTCTTATATGCATTATCCTATAATTGAAAAACTAGAGCGCTAAACCATTTGGATACATAGTTGTAACCAAATGGTATACCATCTTTGGATGGCAAGTTTTTTGATGGTAAGATAATGGAACATAAGATAAAAATAATTGGGAAGTTAAGTCAAAACTTGTCCTTAAGCCAATTATGGATAATCCTATGGGATACGATACATTATAATATATCATGGAGACTTAGCTTTATGGGCTTCGTAATTCTATATAGTTTGAGAGTATAGCTCCAAGCTTTTAGTGGAGTAGCATTGAAGTTGATAAATATAAAATGTACATTCGGGATATTGGGTTTCATAATTATCAGGAGCTTGAACTGTATTGGTCCATTTGGTCCCCTTTGTTAGCTCACAATAATCCTATAACGATACGGTGTGTTTTTTAAATAATTGGTGATTTATGTCAAATTTATCAAATTAGCTAAAATTCGATAAAATCAGATAATTTATGTTTGTTTATCGGTTGAATTAATTTTGTGATAAAATTAATTCAAGATAAACTTGTTAAATTATTAAAATCAAATAATTTATGTCTATTTATTGGTTAGATTAATTTTGAATTAATTTAAGATAAACTTGTTGAATTATTGGGAATATTTATTTTCCTAGAGATTATCTAGATATGATTGTTTTAATCAGATAACTTCTCTATTAGGTTATTTGAATTAAAACTGAGGCTCTATCGTAAGAATCTTAGGTGGAAAATAAAGATTTGTAGGGCACTTTTTATCACAAGTTGGCAGGCCGATCTTCAAGTTTGGCCCACCTATTGAGGATGATTGGTAGGCCGATCTGCCAATTCGGCCTTATCGACTGGGCACTAAAAGGAATACATGTTTTCACGTGGATTTTATTAGATATTGATTTTGATTCAAAGTTTTGAGGCCTTATCTTATTAGGTTTGATTCTTGGGCCCAACCTCTCTAAAAGGAGAGTGAGTCTTATTATTATTCAGATTAGTTGAGAAATCTAGAGTGAGACTCCATTGGTGAGACTTTGCAACTCCCCAAAAAGCTGTTGTTCACAAATCATGAACTATAGCTTTGGGTATTTCTCAATTGGTTGGAAAGAGAGCCACTTAGGGAAAAGATAAATGACATGAGCCCACACTCACTCTGATCGAGGATAGAGAATAGCAAAGAAGGGTAGTTGGTTGAGGTCCTTTTGGAATATTATTTCTCTTCATTGATTACATGAGCTTTTCGACACACAAAGGTTAGTAAGATCTGGTTAATTTATGCATATAGCATGTCAAACTTATGTTTTGAAAAATACTCTGGTATAAAAATTTTAAAATTTCATTGCGTACTATCTTTTCAACAATAAGGACAAGCGTACTCCCACTTCCCTTAATTTATTGAGGAAGGATTGCCAATAGATAGTCCCCTAGCCTCATTGTTTATTGTTTTTGGCACCTCAATTGCTTCCGCATTGGACAAGTACTTGGAGCAAAATTCAACTGATTCCTCAGCTATATAACTTTCTACTATACATCCCTCCAACCTATTTAGGTTCTTCACATAGCCTTTCAAAATCGATTCTTCACGTAGTCCTTCAAAACCTTTTTATATCTTTCAAATAGGAACCTCCATCTCAAGTATACCAGGCTGGATACTTTAACTTTACATACTAAGTGCACCATTAGATGAATCATGACGTCAAAAAAATGCTAGTGGAAAATACTTCTCAAGCATACATAAGGCCTACACCAACTCCGATTGTAGTGAATTTAGCATAACTGGATCAATTGCCTTGGAGCATATTGAATTAAAGAAAAAGCACAACTTTGTAATTGCAAATTTCATATCCTTTGTTAGAATTCCCTGCAACACAAGTGCTAGCAATTGTTACATCAACGCATGACAATCATGTGTTTTCATGCCATTAAGTTTTAAATCCTTCATCGACACCAACTTTTTAAAGTTCAAAGAACTCTAGTACTTCAATGAAGCAAGCCATTCACAAAGCTTTCTCTTTTTTACTTTTGATAAAGTGTGCTTTGCCAAAGATAACTAAGTAGGGTTTCCTCTTTTCTCGGGAAACAAATTAGGGCTAATCTCTATTTCCATGAGATCCAATCATGTTTTTTACAATTGTTGTTCTTGCCTGGAATGTCAAGCAATGCACCAACTATTGACTCACAAATGTTTTTCTCAATATGCATAACATCTAAGCAATGACGAACAAAAAGTGTCTTCCAATACAGAAGACTAAAAAAGATTGATCTCTTTTTCCATGGTCTACTTATCGGCTACTTGTCCTTACCTCACATTTTCTTCCCGAATACCATTTTCACGTCTTTTATCATTTCCAATATTTGTTCACCCATCAAAGGATGAGAAGGGTCTCTTTCTTTGATGTTGCTATCAAAGGCTTTCTTTTGTTTGTGTCAACGATGTTCTCTTGGTAGCCATCTTCTATGACCAATAAAAATGGTTTTCCTACTATTCCTTAATTGTTTGTGAGATGTTTCCTGCACACAGATAAGACAACCAATAGAATTCCTCACCAAATAACTAGATAAATTACCATATGCGGGGAAGTTGTTAATTGTCCATATCAACATTGTATAGAGTGTGAACGTTTCTTCTCGGTAAGCATCTCTAACTTCAATTCTATTTTCCCACAAGTTTTTTAGGCCATTGATTAACGGTGCCAAGTAGACTTTAGTGTCATTTCTCGGTTGGTAAGGACCCAAAATAAATAAAGACAACATTAAAAACTTCTGCTTCATGCACATATTTGGAGAGAGATTATAATTTACAAGTATCAGGGGCCAAGTGCTATGCCTACTACTCATGTTACCATGTGGGTTCATTCCATTTGTTTACAAAGCAAAATCTATATTCCTAGGATGTGCACTAAACTTGGTGTGATCGTCTTCAAAAGTCTTCCATTCTAGTAAATTCGTTGAATGTCTGAGCATGCCATTGTCGACTCGTTTGTAATGATGCCATGTCAAATTCTTGGCATGCTTTGCGTTTTTGAATAAACGCCTTAAACATGGTACCTGTGGAATGTACCATAACACCTTCGTTAGCACTCCATTCTTACCATCTTTTGGTCCTTTTCGTTCTTCCACCTTGACTGTTGACAAACCAGACAATAATTCTCATCTTCATACTAGAAGTTCCAAAAGCTTTGTGAAACTAAAATTTAACCACCCACTTGAGGGTTTTAAATTCTATAGTCTAACTAAAGTAGATAATTTGGTGAAATTGGTACACCCACTACAAGAAAATATTGATTACATGACCTTTATTTCATGACTGTTTCCCAAAAATCATCGTGGAAAGGGAAAAAATGTACGACAAGTTACGTCCGTGAAAACGAAGACCATCGTGAGAAGGTGGGAAGATACCACGATGGTTTTCTGAAAAAACCATCGTGGAATCTTCGAGATACCACGATGGTTTTTGGAGAAAACCATCGTGGTAGATTGGAGCCACCACGATGGTTTTCTCCAAAAATCATCGTGGTATCTATAGTATTCCACGATGGTTTTTTCAGAAAACCGTCATGGTATCTTCAAGACTTAAAACAAAAAACAGTGTTGGAAAATTAAAGCTACCACGATGGTTTTTGGAGAAAACCGTCATGGTAGATTAGATCTACCACGATGGTTTTCTCCAAAAACCGTCATGGTAACTTTAATTTTCCTACAGGTTTCTTTGTGGTAAGTCTCGAAGATGCCACGACAGTTTTCTGAAAAAACCATCGTGGAAGAGACCACGGAGCTACCACAACAGTTTTTTGATAAAACTGTCGTGGTAGCTTCATTTAAACCCCTTCCCATCCTCGGCATTTAGGCAGTACATTTTAGAAACACACTTTACAAATACAAACACAGACCCTTCTGAATCAGCCGTCGTCGTCTCTCTCCGCCTCCACACTCCTTAATCTCAGCCCAAATTGTAAGTTTTTTTTGTAGAAAGTGAGAAATAGTTGTTGATTGTGTTGTATAATTAATCCAAAATTGATAAATAGTTGATTTTTTTCTTTATTTCATGAAGTTGATAAATAGTTGTTCATTTTGTTGTTTATTCCGTGAAGTTTGTATTGTGGATCATGGGTATGATTTCTTCGTTTTATAATGAGTATGTGTAACTTGTTTAATTTATGATGGCCGGGTGTTTTTTTTTATGATTAATTCATATATGTAGGCGTGGGAATATATATAAATTGTGAAATTAATTTTAATTGAATAATTGCTATTTATTATTTGGATCTAATGGAAATGGATATTAGGCCTAATTTGTTTCCCGAGAGAAGAGGGAACCGGCCATACTTACCTCCGGCAAAACACACGTTATCTAGAGCAGAATAGAGAAAGCTCTGTGAATGGCTTGCTTCATTAAAAGTATCCGACGCGTATTCATCAAACTTCAAAAAGTTGGTGTCGGTGAAGGATTTGAAACTTATTGGCATGAAAACACATGATTGTCATGTGTTGATGCCGCAATTACAACCACTTGCTTTGCGGGGAATTCTAACAAAGGATGTGAGATTTGCAATTTCTAAGTTGTGCTCGTTCTTCAATTCAATATGCACGAAGGTCATTGATCCACTTGTGCTAGATTCACTGCAATCGGAGTTAGTGCAAACCTTATACATGCTTGAAAAGTATTTCCCACCGGCATTTTTTGACACCATGATTCATTTAATGGTGCACTTAGTTCGTGAAGTTAAGTTTTGTGGACCTGTGTATTTTAGATGGATGTACCCATTTGAAAGATATATGAAGGTTTTGAAGGGCTATGTGAAGAATCAAAATAGGCTGGAGGGATGTATTGTAGAAAGTTACATAGCTGAGGAATCAGTTGAATTTTACTCCGAGTATCTATCTAATGCGGACACAATTGGGGTGCCAAAGACTATAAACATTGACGCTAGGGGACTATCTCCCGGCAATCCTTCTTCAGTAAGTCGAGAGGAGTGGGAGTAAGCTTGTCTTTATGTCTTGCACAATACTAATGTAGTGGAGCCTTTCATTGAGGTGCACATGAACGAATTAAAAAAAACATTCCCAAAAAGAGCAAAAAATGAGAAGTGGTTGCAAGATGAACACAACCAGGCCTTTCAGTCGTGGATTAGAGCATACATCTATGGCAAGTGGTCCACAGCACAAGATGGAGGCATGTCACAGGAGTTGAAGAACCTAGCTAGAGGTCTGTCGTCGGTAGTTACAAGGTACACATCATATTCCACAAATGGTTACACTTTCTACCCTCGCGAAAGGGATGAGAAGCATCCGGTGCAAAATAGCGGTGTGACTCTCAATGCAAAGGCTATGCATATTGCCTCCGCCAAGGACAAGAATCCGGTATACGGGACCATGAACTACTTTGGTTTCATTGAAGATATTTGGGAACTTGATTATGGGGGATTATGCATAGCACTTTTTAAGTGCAAGTGGGCTAACAATAACTATGTTAAGAACGACGATGACGGCGTCACAGTGGTTGACTTTAGAAGATTGGGATACAGGAATGATCCGTTCATTATGGCATCATAAGCAATCCAAGTTTTTTATCCTACTGATCCCCAAGACATGGAGTTGTCTCTAGTCGTCCTGACAAAGCCAAGAATAGTTACTGATGGTGAAGAAGTTGATGAAGATTGTGTAGAGATCCCTTCATTCACAAAGGGATTGCCACTAGTTGATGAGATAGATAATTTTGAAGATGATGTTTCGCACTTGCTTCGTGAAGATGTGGAATGGATACGTATTGATGAACCAATGACAAAAAAGGT
>CAMOHE010051320.1:0-58225 GCA_946598075.1 Artocarpus hirsutus
CGTTATGGGAATTTTTGTCTAGATGTGGCGTGTGAGAGAAGTTGGTGGTTTATAATTAATTAGAAAATTTTAAATTAATTAAAAACTAAATAACTGTTCAGTTATAAAATAGAGACATTAGGACCCTTTTTTTCATGTACGTGAAAAACTTTTTGGTACTGAAAGAAAAATGAGAGTTTTTGTTTGAAAAAAAAAAAAAACCATGTTATCTCATATGTTCAATACATAGCATAACTAGACAAGTGTGAGATAATTTGATTTTTTTTTTCTATTTTTGATGCCTATTCGTTGTTCTATTGTGTAGAGGCTTAGTTTGAAAGGCTGCAATATCAAAGAGGTTAGTTAGGAAACTTTTGTATGCCTCAAAAGGTTTGAATCATATCATCAATTGTTTTAATAAATTAAAATTATATACCTATTCTCGATAAACAAAGTTTTGAGAAAAATTTTTATTCGTCACCAATCTAGTTTTTCCACAGCGTTTTCCTTGAAATTCTAACAATAATTTCTTGGCAAGATTCATTTACCAGAAGTTCTTTACGAAATTTCACCATCAACAATAATGACTCTGTTCTTGCGTGCAATAGCCAAATGAGCCTTGTAGCGCATGAGGCTGCTCTATTGTTATGAAAGTGTGGCTTTTAAGACCGCCTTAGGTCAGACGCCCTTATTGTTGTTATAGCCATTTGATGTCCAACTTAATGGCCCCTAAACCTTAGTTTCTGTCTCAAAAGATATTAGAGAAGCTATATCTCTGTTGTGTGCAATCGTCGTGTTTACTATGTTTCTCAAAAGGGAATTTTTTTTGTTTTGCTAGTTCTGGTATTTCTACTTCTCATAATTCAGTGTGGTTACGTCATTGTGTCCTTATTCTTTGGACCGTTAGTAAATGACCTTTTTGTTTCATTGTGATTTCAGAAACCTAGTAAAAAGCTCTATAAAAGGAATGTTAGAATAAATTATCGTTGCACAGTTGAAAGTCTAAAGTCATTTTCATTATTATTGTAAGTTTTAAGACTCCTAACAGATGCATGAACTCCATTAAAAAAAAAAAGATGAATCAGTTAAAATTGTCTAAACAAACAGACAAGTAATTAAAAACTTAAATCTTTAAACAGATTAATTGATAAGGATATTAGTAATAAAAATAATCACAAGCATAGGTAAAATAAGAATGAACACAAGATATGATAATGTAACGTGGTAAAAGAAACACAACTTGGGAAAAAAGCCATGCGTTTTAAGTATTCCAATTCGAAAGATAGTACTTATATAATCATATCTAATTACACTTACAAGATAATCGGAATTATAAGGTATCTTGTACGATCCACCCTTAAACTCACAAAGTCTCCCTCTTTTTATAACTCGTCTTTGGTCCAACCAAACTACTTCGAGAAAATTGCTCGCCTTTAATCTAACTGACCTACTTCAAGTAGATGATCCTACCTAGATTGGGTTTTAATACAAAGGTTTGAGAGATAACGGTTAAATTTAAAATTGCTCTTGTTTTTTCCCTGTAACACCTAAGGCTTAATTAAGTAAAGATTAGTGTGTAAAATGGTGAATAGTGTGCCATGATACAAATTGAACCTAATTTAACTATTTTGTGATATTTTCAAATTATTACTTTTAATTAGTTTTAACCACTCTTAATTATTTTATTTGTTATTTTGAATTTTGAAATAAAACAATTTGTCAAATATCCAATAAGCCTTTTTTTGGAAACTATGTTGGAACATAGTTTTTACTCTACATATCAGCCTTCTCCTCTATTTATTCCCCTCCCTCTCCTCACTCCCTCATTCTCTCTCAGATTCTATCTCTCCTCTTTCTCTCGCTCTCTCTGTGTACGTTTCACTCTCTCTTTCTCTCTCTTTGATTCAAAATTTTGAAGCTCAAGCTTCAATTCTCAACTAGATTGGAGGCCTAAGAACATGATTGAGCTTCCACAAACTCGATTTCAAGCTTGGATTCAAGGTTAGTTTAACTTTTTTCAAAATTTCAAATTTTGTATTAAACTCTAAATTTTTCTTTGAATGTTGAAATTTGAGTTTGTTTTAGCTTAGGAAACCGTGAATCTAAGTTAGTGAAACTCAAATCATCTAGAATCTAGGTTTGATTTGATGAAAATTAGATTGAATCAAGTTTTTTCTTTTTTTCTCTATTTTTCTCCATTTTCAGATTTCTTTGAAATTTTCAATATAAATCTTGTTTAAATGTGTTTAAAAGTGTTTTAATACATTTTTCTATCATTTATGAATATTATGCATGCTTTGGGAATTAAAAAACAGGTTTAAAATAAGATCATGGGCTTGGGGAGGCCGAGATTTGAAGTCTTGGGTCCCTACATTTTTTTAGTTCGGTAGGCCGATCTTGATCATTGGCAGGCTGGATCCATGAGTCTAGCATGTCGAACTCACATTGTCGGCAAGCCGAACCTAAATCCGGCATGCCAGACTCACATTGTTGGTACGCCAAACCTAGAGCAATTTAGCAGGCCGGTCCCATGTGGTCGATAGGTCAAACTGTGAAGTTTGGCAAGTTAGACCAGGAGATTCAACAAGCCGACCACAGTTTGTAAAGTTTGAGATTTTTCATCAGTATTCACTGTTTAAAAACTATAAATAGGAACCTTAGCCTTATGGCATGACTTTGTGAATCTAAATGGCACACTAAGTTACCATAAGATAACATAATAATGTAGAATACCTTAACCTAAATATTGATGGAACTAGTTTTTATTTAAGGTTGTTCGTAGTTCTGTGGAGCTAACATATAGCGGATCGAAATTGCGGTGCTAAGTCGATGTGTAGGATATCAATGTAGGACTTCTACCCCCTTTCTTGATAGCCAGGTTTTTAATAATTTTAGCCTCAAAAGATTCTTTTAAATTGTTTTCAATAAACGACAAAATGCTTTAAATGTTTTCAAAAGGGGCCTTTGGCCACAAAATGACTTCTTTCAAAATGGTGTCTTTCAATATGACTTCTCACAAAATGATTTCTTTTAAAAAAGTTTCAAGAAATGTTTGAGATGAATTTTCTTAGTAATTTCATTACTTGATGCAAAACAAATGATCATAACGAATCAAATAATGAATGTAAATAAGAATACTTGATAAGATGAAACCTAAATAATGAGATAATACCGGATGTGCTATTAATACCGTCTGGAATAAAATAAATGAGCATGATACCATACACAGAGATTGGGTGGTGGAGAGTACGATTTTGGGGGTAAGTCTCGAAACCCAACTGGGTCACTACAGTGGTGATATGATGGCTTTATTAACAAATTAAATAATAAAGAACATTTCAGATAAGTAGTGATCCAAAAAGGTAAGGATGAATTTTAAAATGTTTTATTCATCTGTCTGAGATTTTTATAAATTACTTTCAAATACGAAAATTTATGTTTAGAATTGATGTTTTTGAAATTTAGTCCTACTGAGCCTTCCGCTCACATTTCTTTATTTGTTTTAAAACCTTTTCCCTTGATAGATTGCAGCTTATGATCGATTGCGAGATGACAAGGCGGATATGTGAGTCGTAGGAAAAATGCTTAGGTTATTTCTTTATTTTAAACAAGGCATGTATTATTTAAATTTTTATCTCTCATGTTGGACTGTGATTGTAATATTTTATTGTCAATACCATGTGTGCACTCTAATGTGGGTTCGGTGGTGCTCGACTCATGTTTATTTGTTATTATTATTTATTCATGATTAACTGTTTCAAAATAACAATAATTATTTTAAAATGTACTTTTAAAATATCACGTTTTTCAAAATGTCTCAAAAATATTTAATTGGTGTTTTTAATCAAAAATCTAGTTTAATTAACTTAATTAATCTACCATTTCATTACCCATACTCTGGGACGTGACATTCCCCCCTTACACTTGGGCTCAAAAGAAACGCTCAAGATAACAAAGAATAAAAATGACATCTCTAGTAAAAATAACGTTAATTATATTTACTTGAGCATCTCCAAGTCTTAAAAAAATATAAATATTTGTAAATACCTTTTGTCTACGAAGCACACTCAAAATCTCCAAATCTTACTTGTATACCATGGATAAAAATAGTCATAATAACAAAAGGCGATGATAATAAAACGCACGAAAAAGCTCCTTTTAAAACTTCAAATAGTTGTGCAGTACTACCAAATATAATGGTAGCATGTCAATTCACTATCAATCTAAATTCTGATAAATAAACTTGTGTGCTCTATGCACACATAATTCTCATGTTTAATTTGTTTTTTTTTTTTCGAATGGCATAAGTATTTTATCCTCTCTAATATTAAATCATGTAACTTATAATCATAATGTTAAAAAGAACTGTAGAGTGGTATCTATACTCAAGCCTCCACGATGGTTTTTCCTGCTTTCAACCTAATCTATCAAAACGATTATGTAACAGGATTCTTACCCTTGAAACCTATGACAAACACTTGCTTAAGGAGATTTTGTTCAGTAAGTACAAATATAAATCTCACAAGACATTTTAAAGTTGAAAGCGATGCATCCCCAATTAAAACCTTGCCTATTCATGAATTCACTCTTGACAACACTTTCCTTTCTTTAGGTCCTTGTGTACGTACTGAGCGTGCACGATCAATAGGGAGGCAGCATAACTAGCCACCATCATCGACTAAGGCCTATATTGTAACTTTCATTCGTCAAAATTTCCTCACTTGTGTAGGTTGGTACAACACATCTTAAAAACGTTTCTTTCATTTTCATCTCTTCGTTATACTTTGATGTGAGTATAACTCAGAACATATGCATCGGACACAGTAGTATAAATTGTAGTAAAGGCATTTCATCATTTCACATCCATACTTGATACATCAATCCATCACAAGATAAGCATTCAAGTCACATAGCGTCATCAGTCATCAATCAACCATGCTGTTCTATACTGCAGGCGAGGTTTATACTTATCATGTAATGATCTGACTGTTTGAGCCATTATTTAGTATTAATCTCTTAAACTTAATCTTACTTACTTGTAAAAATATGGAATATATTTTTTTAATGATAATTCTTAATAGTCACTGTAAATATTTTAAAACACTCACTTATGGTTATTACAAAATACTTACACAAAAAGTCCTACGAAAAGTAACTCTAGATTACTAACGTTACATATTTCATAAACCAATAGTCTTACAAAAACAAGAATTCAAATTGTTGCTATATCCATAGTTTAACCTTCGCATTTGTCCCACTACCACATCTAACTTATCAGTTATTCATGCTGGCCTCTTGGCAAGATTTCCTATAGCATGAAATGTTAGACGTGTATGCCCTAAGAATTCATTTATTATTTACATATCAAATCTTGTCCTCTTTACGTTCATATTTATTGAATATATATTAAGCAAATAAAAGTCTGAGACTGTCAGTCTAAACTTTTAAGAATTGAGCATATGATGGACAGATTATGTAGAAGACACGATTCTTAAGGTGACGGTATAAATCATAAGATCCGCAATCGAGGGAATAGAGTTGGGCACTTTATTCATGCAAAGATTATTGTGTTGTCTATATTCCTAACAGGAGATGGTTTATCTTAGCCATTGGAGGTAGACTCCATGAGTAGAAATATTGGCATATTGTCATGAGTGACGATGTGTTAGATCAGGACATATAGTGAATTGATTTAGATTAATAATTTTGTCTTGACAAATCGATTTACTTTAGACAATCATTTTGTATTGTATCTTAATCCTGAGATGAATAGTAGGCCGGTTGTCTTGACTTATGTCTTTTGATGTACCAAAGGGTGACACCTACATGTTAATAGTGGTACGCATGTCGGTACGTTGGAGGCATGACTATTGATAGCGTAAACCTATTATTCATAGATATAGAATCTATAGCTCCTCTTTAGGAGTAGTTGATATCCCCTTACGTGCGTTATCCTATAATTGAAAAACTGAAGCACTCAACTATTTGGATACATAGGTGTAATTGAAGGATATACTGTCTTTGGATGGTAAGTTTTCGATGGTGAGATAATGAAATGTAAGATAAAAATAATCGATAAGGTAAGACAAAACTTGTCCTTAAGCCGATATGGATAATCCTATGGGGATACGATGCATTATGATATGTCATAGAGACTTAGCTATATGGGCTTCATAATTCTATATAGTTCGAGAGTGTAGCTCTAAGCTTTTAATAAAGTAGCATTAGAGCTGATAATTATGAAATGTATATCTGAGATATGGGGTTTCATAATTATCAAGAGCTTGAACTACATAGGTCCATCAGGTCTCCTTTACTAACTCATAAAAATCTTATAACGATACAGTGTGCTTTTTCAATAATTGATGACTTATGTCAAATTTACTAAATTGGCTGAAATTCAGTAAAATCAGATAATTCATGTTTGTTTATCTGTTGAATTAATTTTGTGATAAACTTAATTCAAGATAAACTTGTTGAATTATTGGATTTAGATAATTTATGTCTGTTTATCGATTGGATTAATTTTGAATAAATTAATTCAAGATAAACTTGTTGAATTATTAGAAATATTTATTTTCGTAAAGATTATCCAGATATAACTGTTGTAATTAGATAACTTCTCTATTAAGTTATTTGAATTAAAACTAAGGCTTTATCCCAAGAATCTCATGTGAAAAATAGAGATTCATAGAGATCTTTTATTGGAGGTTTGACTGGCTGATCTTTAAGTTCGGCCTACCGATTGAGGAGGTTCGGTAGGCCAATCTGCTAGTTTAGCCTACCAATCAAGTGATAAAAGGGTCACACGTTTCTATGCAGATTTTATCAGATATTGATTCTGATTTGATTTTGATTCAAATTTTTGAGGGCTTATTTGATAAAGATTGACTCTTGGGCCCAACCTTTATATAAAGGGGAGTGAGTCTCTTTATTATTTAGATTAGTTGAGAAATCTAGAGTGAGACTCTGTCAGTGAGACTCTGAAACTCCCCAAAAAGCTATTATTCATAAATCACAAATTATAGCTTTAGGTATTTCTTAATTGCTTGGAAGGAGAGTCACCTGGGAAAAGCTAAACAACATGAGCCCACAGTTACTTTGATCGTAGATAGAGAATAGCAAAGAAGACTAGTTGGTTGAAGCTCCTCTGGAACGTTACTTCTCTTCACAGATTGTAGGAGTTCTTCAGCATTCAAATGATAGTAAGATCTGGTTCACTTATGCATATAACCTGTCAAACTTGTGTTTTGAAAAATACTCTGATATAAAAAAATTTTAAAATTCTACTGCGTACTATTTTTCTAACATGAAGGAACTAGATGAGCTTTCACTCAGCAAGTCTAAACATTTCCAACAAAACACTTTTAAAGGAATACTAAAAATAGTACAATGCATGATTTCAATTATATTTAATTATAAATATCTTATTACTATCCTTACCTTATTTTGAACTGTGGGCCTATGTGTTTGTACTAGGTGCACGATTGAATATCGAGACCATAAACTTAATTTTAAAAGGATGCTCCCCTTGGGTCGGGAGACTTATAATCTTCAACTAAGGGGATGTTGGTATGACACTTAATTATATTGGTTATCTTGACTTGAGGGTTTAGATTACCACTCTTGTAATAGTATGTCTTAGGGGATACCAAATTAACCTTACTTAAAATGTCATCGTGATTTAGTGTAGTGGTAAGTAAAGATTGTTCCATAGAGGATTACGTCTAATTAGTTAGTTACCAATACTAACTTAAGACACAATAAAACTAAATAAAAGATGGGGGTTTTAAATTTATTTAACTAAATTATTAAATTTAAAAAAACACAAGAAATTAAATAAATACAAAACAATAATAATAAGATCAGTTAAAGAATCATTCGACACCACTAAATAATAATTATACAATTAATCACAAAATTATTCATAATTAACTATTAAAACTACCAACTATAGATAACAATAAGCTCTGCTATCCCAATCTTTCTTTATTGTATAGATTCAATAAGACAAGTATTCTATTAAGGCTTTTTACAATCAATAGCCTAGAACAATCATATGAAAACATGACCATAATCAATTACCACAATTTACTATTAACAATTAGAATAATAAGACAATTATAGATCAAGCATCCTAATCTAGCAATAAAATGTTCTCAAGTCTTACTTAGTTGCACGCCCATACAAAACATGAAAATAATTATGAATATCAAATATAGAAGAATATAAACAATCTCAATTGGAAAATTGGAAGATAATTCTACAAATTAATCATATAATCAGGTCTAGGGTTTTGAATTTTCCATTTAACTACAAATAAAACTAAAATAACATAGTTGAAAATTAAAATAAAATGAAAAGAGAAGAGAAAATAAGGAAAGAAAGAACTAAAAAGGCTTTTGAGAATACAATCAATCCTCTTTAGACCACCACTTGATTCTCCACTTTTTCTTCTTATTCTTCTTTTTCATCATCTAAGACTAAGAAAACCAAGAGAAAAACTATAGAAAAACTGATAAAAGGCTGTTGTCTTTTGTTTTTCTAAGATAGGTATTTATAGTTTAGTATTTGTAGGATGAAAACACGTAACTTGGACCCTTTTTGGACCAATTTCAAATTGAAAAATTGCAATACACACGAGGCATGGAAGAAACAGCATGGTTGCAAGAAAAAACACATGGAGTTGAAAAGCTGAGTGCATGGTTGCAAGAAATTTTAGCTCATGGCCACACAAAAAGGTAGAACCATCACACGGCCATAAGGAATTTTTTATGTGGGGACCCCATTTGTTGAACCTTGTTTCATCCGTTTCTCATCCATTTTGTACCCAAATTGCATATGACGACTCTTGTTGCATTCTAAATGAATAAATATATTTCTTGAAGATCTAAAATCCTTATTTTTATATCTTTTTTCCTTGATAATAAAATACCTATAAAATGCAAAAACACAAATAAATGCAACAAAACTCAAAAACTAACAAAATAAATGTCATTGGAAACAACATCATTGGACAAGTTTTAACAACAAACTTTTTTTATTTTTAGCGACGACACATAAAACCCTTGAAAAAATAAACCCAGATTATGACCCTTCTTCCTTACTTAAAAACACGAAGCCTAGCTGTTGTCGCCATCTCTATTGCCAAGCTCCACTCCTTCTCTCTTCCTCCCTTTATTTCCCTCCCGTACCCATTTTCTCTTTCTCTTTCTTATAGTCTTTCCCGTCGATAGCCCTACTACCATCCATCTTCCCTGCCTAGCCTTGCCCCCTCTTTCTTCCTCCCTCTCTTTCCCTTTCGTACCCCCTCTCTTTCTCTTCTCTCTCTTTCCCACTAACAACCTTGTTGCCGCCGTCGCTCGCTGCCATTATCGTCCACCACCACTATGTCCTTATTTGTAATCACCTTGTTTTGTGGTGGTTAAATATGAATTGTGGTTTTTTAAAATTTTTTCTGAATAATTTTGTTAGTTTAAATGTGACTATGTAATTCTAAAAAAATGTGATTATGTCATGTATAATTATGTAGTTAATTGTATATGATTGCATTTATGTGGTAATTTAATATGAGTTTTGTTTAATATATGATCCTTTGGTTAATTGAATAAGTGATTTTGAGATTTTGTGATATGTAATAAGTGATTTTGGGATTTTGTGATTATGTAATTATGAGATTTTGTAATAAATAAATGTATGATTTTATGTAATATGTGATTATGTGATGTTGTGATTTTCGTATGTAATTTGTGAAATGTGATTTTGTGATTTTGTTAATTTTGGTTATGAGATTTTTTATTTTTGAAGTTTTTTATTTGGTTTAATTTATTTATGTTAATGTTAATCAACATTTATAACAATTAAAAAGCTTAAGATTAATAATCTCAACTAATTAAGTAATACTAATCTCAATTAATCAATATTCTTAATAAGCAAAATTAAGTAATTAATAATCTTAATTATAATCTTAACTAATTCAATAATAATTAATTCAATACCAATCTTAATTAATTAATATTCTTAATAGGCAAAATTAAGTAATTAATAATCTTAATTATAATACTAACTAATTAAGTAATAATTAACTAATAATGAAAATAAAGTACATAATTGAGTAGCGACTGAAATGAAATATTAAATAATAACTAAGTTAGTAGTAATGAATTAGTTAAGTGGTTAATAATTATTAATTAATTTTAAAACCACAATACTAATAATTAGAAAGTAATAATTCAAATTCATAATTATTTCGACATGTCACATGTTAGCCCAGGTTGCCACTTGCACTAGATCTGTTGAGGGAGTTGAGCTCCCACTAGGATATGGGATGTTGTTGCTGTCCCAACTTCAGAGTGGTATGAATTTTCATATTACATGTTTTTTTGTTCTTTCACAATTTTATTGCTTTTCTTTAAGCCCTAAATCTTATATATACAATACTAGCTTCCTTGAGCCATAGGAGTCAGGGAGAGTCTAGGGCAACAGATATCGCCAAATGGGTTGTGCTATACGGAAAGTGCCCCATACAGTTTGATCGAACGCAGGACACAATGAAGGTTGTCAAAGAGCTTGGCGCATGGTTTGTAGCGCCATTGCGGTGCACATGAGGGATTGGGTAGCCCCTCATTACAACACTTAGAGGCCTAACCCATTACAAGATAAAAACAAGATCCTTAACTGCATGATTGTAATAGCCTTTTCATCAATTCAATTTTCTTATGTTTTTATGGAATATAGAGCGTAAGTTGTTTTTAAAAATGCATGAATGGTTTGACATTTAGCTTACACTTGAGATAAGGGCTTACATCAACCATGAGGCCCAAAAGTGTTGTCGTGATTGGAAGAACGACCTAAACAATCACTACAAAGAGCATGGGCCAGACGTGAAACCTAAAATCATTAAGAGTATGAAAGACTGGCAAAAATATTATGAGAGGTTTGTCTTGCCTGCATTTAGGGTTTGTTTCTCCATTAATATTTCTTTTATTATGTATTACTTAATAAAATGCATTGTCAAAGTATAACTTTTTTCTTTATTTACAGACTCAATCACAATCGAATGTGACAAATCGTAAAGAAATGAAATGGTCAAGTTATCAAGGGCAAGCATCTTTTGCATAGCATCGCTACAAAAATGTAAGATACTCTATGCACTTTTGTTGGATACTCATTTCCATAAATTCAATATCAATAATTGAAGTTTAACATTAATTCAACATTATAGATGAACCCCGGACAAGCCAGTCGTAATCGTTGATCAACAACTGGAGTACTCAACATTTTTGTCAGGACAGGGGCTGGGCGAATAAGGCTGCAAAGGCCACATATGTAAGTAAACTATAGTCCTCTCTTTAAATAATTAAATCTTATCTTATAACATTTTATTTGTTAATTAATAATTTTTCTCGCACATGTTATTATAAGGCCAAACGGTTCAAGAGAGACAAACATAGATGACGCAGGCCATAGCCTCCTCTTAAGTCCCTGCCATTTATGACGTTGCATACTTGCAAATGTGCTATGGACAAGTAGAGGTCATTGAACACAAGTAGGACCTCGACTGGGTCAGAAGGAGTTGAGTTCTTGTTCCACATCCTCTGGTTCATAGTCCAGACACGTCCAGTTGCCTCTAAAAGTGCAAAACTAGCTCATATAATTGTATGCCAACAACATTGAGCTAGCTACTCAACTGAGGCAAACAAATCCTGGTATTATTATAAATATACCTCCACCCACGGCGTCTATAGTCCCTCTTGTTGACGAAGAACAAGAAGAGGAAGAAAATGTAAACATAAATGATAAGAAATTTGTATATTATTAGACTTGTGCTCCTTTATTTTTTTTTTATTTATTGTTAGACTATATAGTATGTTTTATTTTATTTATGAAGCATACGTCGTATTTTGTGTTATATTATTAATTATTTTCACATTTAATTTATATTTCAATTATTTCTAAATTTTTACAAAATTAAAAAATGTTTAAAAACAAATCAAATAAAATTGAAAGCAAAATTATTTATTTAAATTGTAATAAAGTATATTTTTATTTTTTTAAAAAAAATAATATTAGTGAGGACATATTTCGTCGTTAAAACTAATGAAGAAAACTTTTAGTCATTGCTAATAGTCGTTGGATTTTGAAAATTTTCAAATTTTCAAAAAGTCATCACCAAAAGTCGATGAGGACGTCATCAAGATCGATTCGTGGCCCCCAGAATTAGCAACAACGTACCATACCGTCGTCGCTACATATTTTTTAGCAAAAAAGTCATCACTAAAAGTGTAGCTTCTTGTAGTGATATTAGCAATGACTTCTTAAAAAGTCATTGCAAGAAAGTAAGCCATGTCAACATTTGAACGAGAATTTGAGATAACAAATTTTGAAAATGGCATCGCTGAAAATGGACACCATGTTAGCCCAACGAAGTTGCTGACAACACAATTGTAGAGACGTTTTTGTGACAATAGTTGTTGCTAATGAGGCATCGTTGCAAATAACTTTTTTGTGACAAATTATTCGCGACAACTTTTTTGTGACCACTTGTTGTCAAAAATAATATTTTTGTGACGACTTTTGCCCTTAAGCGATGATATTTTGTCGTTGTGAATAACCCTTCTTGTTGTAGTGTGGTAAGATATGCAATTTCCTACAATTTCTTTAATTATTAAACATGTGTTTGCATTGTCTATAGTACACGCGCACGTATGAATTTTTTTTTTTCTGCCATTACATTCAGATCAACATGTCTCTGGTTTTCCCTTTTTACGATACTTATTCCCCTTGCACAGACCATAATCTCTGCATATGGTCATGAATCGTTTTCCTCCACAACTATAGGATAGATATCAATATCGTCCACTTTCTCCGTGGAAAAAGTGTTAAGCATGTTTGCACTACTATTAATCTAGCTAGGTAGTTCAGTTGCCGTTTATTTAATGTATGTCTACGTACGTACGTATATAATCCAAACAGGCATATGCAGGTTTAGGTCATGATGTTTTAAATAAATCCAAGCGCGCCCAATAAACAAATTATATCTTATCTAGACAACATTGATGAAATCTCGGATTGCTAATTTGCTATGGCTAACTTTTTAATTAATCTGATGTATGTCTTTACACACAACTTGAAACTTATAGCATAAGTTCAATGATCTACCTAGGAGACCATTAAATATAATCTTGCAAAAATAACATGATATAGGCAGTTCAGTTAGAGCCTCTATAACAATGTGCCTCCAATTTTCAAAATACAATATTCGTTTCTCCTGATCTACAAATAGTAATGAAAAACTCCTTATGCTATTATTTTCAGTCGAAATAACACGTGTCATTACTACTACATACTGATCATTAGACGATGATTGTTAAAAACGGTCATCCAATGCATGCATAATTCGCTATTAGATGACGATTTTTTATAGAAATTGTAGTCCATTGTGGTATATTTAACAATGGTCTTTACAGAATCGGCATTAAAATCCTTTAAATAATAATTAAAAAAAAATTACCAAAACTATTTCTTCTCAAAGAATAATTGCTTCAAATATTATTCACAAATTCACGTCTGCTTCTCTGTAAACTCAATTCATATCTCATTAATCTACACAAAACAGTTTTTAAAGACATATGTTATGAATTTTCCTTGTCATATGTAATCAATATGCATATAACATTTATTCTAAATCCATAAACAAAGTTTCTTTACAAAATCTAAAAACAAAAAATACTTAATCAAATACAAGAAAAACTATAAATCTAAACAACCACAATTTAAATTTAAAGAAAGAAAAGTACCCAAATTTTGGTGCGCAATAATATGACGGTGATAGCAGCAGCGATAGTGATGACGGAGAGTTACGATGGCCAATGATTCAAGGACATGACTATGAGGATCTTGGTGGCGGTAGTTGAGGAAGTGAGGAGTTTAGAACAGATAAAAGAGGGATTTTGGTGAAAATTGCTAAGTGTTGGAAGAATAGAATTAAAGAGAGAGTTAGGAGTGGAAGAGAGAGATAAAGAAAACTTAAAATTTGCAAATTAGATAAAGGAGAATAGAAGGTAGTATTCGAATTTAAATATGGGAGGGAAAACTTTTAAAATATTTTTTAGAAAATCCCATCTATTTTCGAAGTTCGTTTGAGCACATTGGAAGACAGTTTCCTAAAAACCATCATCTAATGTGGTATTTTAAATAACAGTTTTTAGAAAATTGTCATCTAACATTCTTATACAAATTTTCAAAACTCAAAACTTCCCTTTTGGTGCTTTTTTAAACATATTAGATTATGCCTTTTAGTAAAACGTCATTAAATAGTCATCTAATCTCTGACTTGTAATGGTGTGTTACACAAAAAATGAGTTCTTTTGAACAATTTAGAGTACAATTAGTCTATTAGCTCCTTCCTCTAAAGAAATTTAAAAGAAAAAGGAGAGATTATTAATTTTAAAAATTTTTAATTTATTTTCATAAATAATTAAAATTTTTAAGTTAAATCCAACGTTTTACTTTATATTAGTTTTAAACATAATAGAATTACCAAAATTAATATTTTTTATGTACCATATATTAATATATGTCAACTTCGTTTAAAAATGAAAACGTAAGAATTTTTTTCATTAATACGTTATAAATCAGGGAGGACAAATGTTAGTTTTGAAAATCAGGGGACATGTTGCTATAAGGGTTATAACTTTAAGGGAGTTTTTGCAATTAATCCATAAATATCTACTGTCCATTTTTTTTTTGAAAGGAAATATATACTCTATATTGCATGCAGATATAAATCTAAATTCTAAATTATGTAGGTTTTTGTTGTTCCTGATTTTTAGTAATCGACTTGTTTGTTTCTAGACTATTTTTGTGCATCTGTTGTCGTCTTTCATCGAGAACCATTGATGTTAGCTTACGTCACGGTCTAATGCCATCAGTAACAAGCTATCAATTTTGTTTAGGGGGTTAAAGTTGAATCACAGTTTTAGATGAATTAATAGTGTAACAAACACTGAATATATATATATATATATATATATATATTTGCATTTCTATTAATCTATCACTTTTATGTTTCTTTCTTCAAATATATAAACTCAAGTGGTAACTTTTTTATTTGGGTTTTTTTATTTGAAATTATAATAGATGCAATGAAAAAAAGGAAATAATAAAATCTAACTAAAACCAAAAATGATGAGTGATGAAACTTTTAAAACATTTATGTAAAATTTAAAATTATAAAGAATTAGGAGGAAAAGAAGAAAAGTTCATAGATAATCAAAACAATTTAGAAAATATATTATGAAGCTACTTTAATTGAGTTTGTTGTTTGAACTTATAAAAAATTAGGCAGGGTTAAATAAGGAAAAAAATACATAATAGACACCTTGGGCCTAGGGGCTTGAGCCTTAAGTCCTTCATCCCTAAATGTCATATCATCATTTGGCCACGTAGAAAATTTAAAGGTTGTTGGTCTTAAGGATTTTTTGGACTCAATATATTTAAATTTAGATTTGAGTATCAAAAATCTTTTAGATAGGTACTTGTTTTTCTTAAAATCTAATCAAATAAGTATCAAGAATATAAGTTTTTAGAGTTTTGACTCTTTAAACTCTTGATACTCAGATATCTTTACTACAGTAAAAGCTAAAATTCTCTCTTTTATATAATAATTTTTTCATTTGATATCCAATTGAGATGATTTAGTTTTCATTGTATTTTTAGTGAAGAGAGGAATAAATTAAAATCCATATTGTATATTTTTTAACATTATTAACATTAGGATTTTATTAGATTTGTCAATCAATCAAAAATTATTTTTACTATCTCTCCATACATAAATTTTAATTTTATTTCATATTCAGATTAAAATTTAAATATACATTTAAACGTCAATTCAGATAACAATCCAAATCACTAATATTGCAAATTTTGAAGCAGCAGTACTATACATAATAAGACTAACACACACACGTACTCACTATAATAATTACCCATAAGAGAATGACGTTAGATACAACTATTACCACTTAAAATTTTGAGGGTCAATTTCAAAGTTAGCTTTAAAAAAAAAAAGGGATGGTCTCATATTAACTTCTACAGGTCAAAATGGCACATAACTGGTCCCCGAGTTTGTCAAAGTTGTAACTTTAATATTTCTATCAATGAAGCATCTGTTTTTTAATGGTTTTGAAAATGTATGGGTTCACATATAGCTTGACAAAAAGTATACAATAAATTTAAATAAAATAGACAAATTTTATTGAAAAATTAAAAAAAAATTAATGGTTTATTACTTTGGCCATAAATATTGCCCCACCCATTGCTCACAATCCTCGCCATCAATCATCATCCTATGTTATCTTTTAGAAATAAGTCATGTGACCCACACGTTTATAAAAACTTTAAAAATTTGACTTTTAATTAATATATAATACTTAAGTTGCAACTTCTAACAAGTTCAAGGGTTAATTTTGTGTCATTTTGAACTGTAGGGGTAAAACTAAGACAATCCCTATTCTTGAGAAGTTAAATATAGATTTAACCCAAACATTCGTTGGCTTTGTTGTTTTTAAACCATTCCAGGAACGAGCGTAATATGTTATAATCCACATCATATCTTCTGCTCAAATTTTATGTCATACATTGTTTCCAATTCCAGTTTATTATTTCCAATTCCAGTTTATTAATTAACGTATGTAATGCTTTGTAATTTAAATTTTGAAGGCTGTCTTTTTTGTGTTTTATGACATTTTCATATATGCAATAGTTTCTTTCGGAGCAATGATTATACATGTGGTATAAATGACTAGACCTCATGAAGAGATAAAATACAGAAACATGATCTGTATAGTCTTTACACGTGAAAAACTGGATTTCGATCTATCTTTCATTGCTTCCTATTCTAAGGACAGACTCGTGTACTAATCAGCACCACGAAAGGTAACGGTACTGTGAAACACTCTTTTTGGGCCAATACACAGGATATTGATCATAATAAAGCACGTTTTGCTCGCTTAACGATAAACCCCAATTTGATCACGGTCATGAGGACCAGCATATATAAATATGTGTGTGTGTGTATACATTTTATATTAAACCTCTTTCTCTCTATATATAGCAAGACAAAAACACATCGGTGATTCATGTTAGTGATGGGTTTCAGAAGTGAAGTTTGCAAAATGTCAATTATTAGGAAGATTAAAAAAGACCATCATCATGATTATAAAATTAATCATAATAATGATGAACAGTACTACTGCTACTCATGCAAAAGCAAGAGGCTCCAAAGGGACACTTTGTGGTTTACGTGGGGAAAGAGTTGAAGAGATTTGTGATTCCACTGTGTTTTCTGAAGAACTCTTTTTTTCAGAAATTACTTGAGAAAGCAGCAGATGAGTATGGCTTTGACAACACCAACGGCATTGTTCTGCCCTGTAACGAATCTACTTTCCGCAGGGTCACAGGCTTAATTCTTGGCTAAAAGCTAGCTTAGCATCAATCACACACTAGTTAATTAGTGTGTGTGTGTGTGTGTGTCTCTGTGTGTGTGTGTGTGTGTACATATATATATAAATTGTGCAATATCTATCGTATACATATTAGTAATCTTTTTGTAGTTTACTGCTATATATAGTCCTAAGTCTAACAGACCATGCCAGAATAAGGATTTTGTTTTAAATTTAAGCACCATTAATAAATATAGTTATTCGCAAAAGTTGTGCTTCAGTATTATATATACGACTTAAATTCATCAACTAGACCGCATTTTTCATATTCATATTACATTAGTTTTAAGCTAGGCTTTTTTCTCTTATACATTTTTTCCTTTTTAAAAGCAAAGGGGTGGCCATAGGTTTTGATCAACACGCGAAAGGATGGTTCAACTTAATGTTTTCGTTTATGGTAAAATTATGAGAGTGCCCATTCCTTTGGGTGAAATTATAGGATTACTAATCTTTTTTCATCCAAAATTTAAGAAAATATAACTGAAAGATTATATTGAAACATTAAAAGAGTTACAGATTTAAGTTGAAATAATTTTCAGTATTAAGATTAATTCTAGAAAGAAAGAAGAAAAGTTCAATGATGTCTGACAAACAATGCCAAGGTATTGGGCTACAATATCCCCGATTAAATGAAGTACTAATTATTGCTAATTGCGTTCCCCGCTTTTGATTTGTTACTCCTAAACAGGAGAGACACCGTGAGGACTCAGGAGTTGGGGGAACATAACATGTACATTAATCCTAAATACATTTTCCCAATGCTACCCAAGTGGAAAAAGAAAGGTTTCTGATTTTCATTTCAGTATGGGTGGAGGTAGACTGAAGTTCCTCAAGGCCCAAAATACTTATGTTCAGGCAATAGCCTTTCTTTTTATGTTGTGTGTAGATTGTGTTAGGAATTTAATTCAATTTCACCTTGGTTAAGCTTTTTCTATCCTCACCAGATACATTGAAAAACCTGGAAAATCCTAGGGCCACTAACACTTGAATAACCCATAAAATTCATAACTTAGCTGTTGTGATGTACTTGATACATCAAACAGCTGTTCCATGTTTGGAATTCTGTATTATTGCCACGTTGGCCTGCACTGGCTGATAGCTCTCTCTCTCTCTCTATATATATATATATATATATATATGAAGATTAAGAAAAGGTTAAGATATAACTTGCTGATGGAACACTGTCAGTGCATGCAAATTGTTTGATATGTTTTTGCCCAAAAGTCAGTCTCAACTTCTATTCTCGTATGCTGAACTCAAAGGTGTCTAGCGATTTCCTTTCCCTATTTATTTGGCATTATAATTAATTGAGTGATTAGATGATTAGTTCTGTGTTTAGCTATATGCTGAGTTAGCATTTGTTTTATTACGGGTGAGGAATTTGTCTTTGATGCAACTGGTGAGGAGTTTGTTGGTGCATAAGGCGAAAATGTATCTTTTTGGGCTTAAACAAAATGAAATATTGCGTCGCATTTTGCCTTCCATTTTGTAAGAAAATTTGTGAATTCAATAATTTAAAGAATTTTTACATACTGTATTCATCCTCTTCACTTTTTAAAAATTGGAGTGATTTCAATAGACTCTAATTCTTAAACTTAGAAGTTAATTTAAGGAAGAAATGCTGACCTGCAAAAAGGAAAAAATACAGTTGGACAAATCCTATATTTTCATGCTCTCTTAAGTTTTACCTTTTTCTTCCATCTGTCGATGAGTTGGTCCTCCTCGTAAAATGTTGCTTGATCTAGCCAAGTATTCATCCATCGAAAGCGACTTAATTTTCGTGGGAATCGATTCAAAGACATGTACCTTTGGAAATCTCTTTAACATCTAATACTTTTGGGTAGAACCCTCCTCGAAAAGAAGTATTATTGTATGTATATTTGTGTATTTTGTTGTGCTCTTGTATGCCTCTTCAAATTATACCACTTACCTTTTAGATTTGCTGATTAGAGGCAAAAATGTAATCACTACTTTTATTTTGGTTGTCATCAGGAATTTTTCAGAATTTTTATTTTTTTTTAATTTTATTTTCTTAAGGGAACTTTAGATGTCACTTGTTTAGGTGACATCTATGGCAGAATAAATGTTGCCCACAAAAGCGATGTCTAAGGCTTCATTAACTGGTTTCGAGAAAAGGACTATAGATGACGACTGTTAGGTGACGTCTTAAAGTATAATAGATGTCGCTCGCAAAAGCAACATCTAAAGGAGTATTTTTAGCTATGCTTCGAGCAACGTCTAAGACCTTAGACACTTCTTGGGTGACATCTAAAGCCTTTTGTGTAGTAGTGACTATTACGTTGGGTCGTTATTATTGTCTACTTAACTCATTATTGTTAACTATAATAATTGGTATGGAACCCATTGAACCAAAACATTCTTTTTTTTTTTCATTTTGTTAAGAAAAACTCTTTTCATCCTTATACTATAGGGTTAAAACCTCACTATTTACAAAATTGTGAACCCTAGACTAATATATAGTGTATTTTTTAGACTAAGATATAATGTTTCATTAGTAGTGGGGTGGTAACTCAATTGAGTTAAATAGAATTGCTCATTTGTTAACATTGGATGTGTCCTTTTTTTTTTTTTTTTGGCGTCCATAAGTGGGTTTGACAAGATTCAAAGAGAGCAGTTAATGATAACGCATAAAAATATACGCGTTCATGAGTTTAAAATAATTTAATTAACATTTTATTTGTTATTAAATCCTCGAATTAAACATTTCTGCATGTTTCTTGCACTTTAGTGTGATTTCTATAAAATATGTCCAAATTCATGCTTTTATTGTTTAATTGTATTTTTGGTAATATTTAGACATGTTTTTTAAGTATTAATTATCTTATTTTAGTAAGTTTAATTAAGTTTTATTTTTATTTTTATCTTTATTTTTATTTTAAAGTTTGTTTTTGGTTTTAATTTAGTTTTGTGTTAAATGTGTGTCTAATAATATTTACTTATTTTTAGTAATTTTTATTTTGTAAAAGAATAAATTTTGTTGGGCTAATTTGTGTGAATGTTTCAATCAGGGGTAGAAATGAAAGAAAATGACAAGAAAATCAAATTTGGGGTGAAAGAATTAATTCTAGAAAAAAAATGGGGTAGCTGCTTTAAAGCCACAAAAAAAGAGCCAAGCCGTAAGCCAGCCACCAAGCCCCCCACTCGCCATTGTGTCTAAAGCCATGCCACAAACTGAGCCAGGGAGCCAAGCTACGACACAGGGTCTCACAACACATGGACTTCATTAGAAATGCCTATGATCTGTTGTGGCGAGCTCACGTGCGCCTCCAATCTCCTCCATCCAAGCACTAACTGAATACCACGGTGCAAATGCGCCCAGCTGTCCTACCACATGTGCTTGAAATTCCACCTATTAGATCTCTTGTTTCACAGCTCAGATTGCACTAATTTTGCCCTCCTGTGAGCCGCAAAACACCTGATTTTAAACTAAACCCAACACTCCCACTAGTTGGAACTAGCGGAAGAAAAAAGAAAGAGAGAAATTTTTAATGCAAACAAATTGCATTCTTAAGACAATGGAGAGAGAAAAAAATAAGAAAAAAAAAATATAATACGTTTTCTTGCAAACAAGTTGCTTCTTGAAGTGGGAGCCGAGGAAAGAAAGGAAAGAAAATCAATGTGCTTACTTAATTTGTGAGCCAAATGATTCACCTGCCACGTGAAAACTACGATGCACTTGTCTTGTTTTAGATGGAAAATTCTGTGAGGAATCCACGGGTTTGGCTATAAAAAGGCAACAATTCTTTAGTTCAAGGCATCAATTTTTCATTAATAAATTAAATAAACACTCAAAATTTTGAAAGAAAAATAGAGACAAATAGAGGAAGGAGAAGGAATCCAATGAAGTTTTTGTAAGAAAATTCTTAGAGATCATAACCATTCTTCAAATTCCGCCTCTCTTTTGAGTTGCAAATGTTGTTGGTTTTTATGTTTTTGTTACTATTGAAATGTCTAGCTAAATTTGTTTTTGGTTAAAGGTGTTTCAAAGCCTTGGACATGATGTTGCAGCTATTTGTATGAATTATTAAGAGTGTTTATGTTTCACTATAATTCATGCTTATGGTTATTTTCTTGTTTTATTTAGGTTCACAACTAAATGATACGTTAGAAATCTAAATTCATAATTGTCTTGTATTTTTAAGTATTAGTAGCAAGTTATGATCTATGATTGCAGCAAGTTTTTGTTTGATTGTAATATGAAACATAACCAAAGTTGAATAAACAGAACTAGTGTATTTGTTGCTGAGATCAACCTATCTTTCTTAACTTAATGCTTTCATTAGATTGAATCTAGAAAGCTTGTTCTAGGTTATTAAATGGAAAGAGATTTAGTGAATAGCTTATTACGCTAAACAATAAAATAAGGAAAGATTGAGATAACAAAGCTTATTGCTATTTACAGTTAGTAATTTCAACAAAAAAATTAGAAATAATTCTTTGATCACTGTAAAGTTATTGTTTAACGGTAGAGAATGAACCTTTAACTAGTTTTATCATTTTTGCATACAAATTCTTTAATTTATTATAATTTTATTTATTCGTAATTGTTATTCTCATTTGAATTTTGTTAATTTAATTTTGTTATTTTCATTTAATTTCCCTTTAATTGATTTTTGTATTTTTTATTTTAATTCACATTTTAATTATCATTTATTTTGCATTATAATTTTAATTGTTTTCTTTTATTAACTGAAATTTCAAGGCCCCCATTTTAATTCTATAGAAATAAAATATATATAAAAATCTTAAAAAATAACTATAAATATATTTTAATATAAATAAGTAGAAAAATAATAGCATTTTAATTAAATCAATCCTCGTGGGAACAATACTCAACTCATCAGTTATATTACTTGATACGATCACATATACTTAAGTGTATGAGAATTACCGCATCAAGTTTTTGGTGCCGTTGTCAGGGATTTGAATTTTCAATTAATTTGTTTTGAATTTTTCTTTTTATTTCTTTTGGTTTTATTTTTTGTTTCCTTTTATTTTCAAGATTGAATGTTTGACAAAAAGCTTGACCAAAGACTTCTAAGAATTAGAAGCTTCTTGCAAACATCCAATATCATGCAACCGCTTTCATCGAGACACTTATATTGTCAGCTTCATGTGACACAACTTCCATTCTATTGCAGTAGTTCAATCAAGCATTATACACTCTCTTACCATCATCTAGTGATTCTTTAGAACATTCGGAAAAGCTCGAATAAGAAGAGATGACAACAAACAACTGAACACTTAAGGAGTTGGCAACACAGATTCTATATTAACAACCACTATGCATTAAATATCTAGCCCTTAAACCTACCTTTCAACTTAAGTCTAGTTTGATCCATCTTTTGCCAACATTCCATGGTTTTGCAGGTGAAGCCCCATATAAGCACTTCATGGAATTTCATGTGGTGTGCTCAACTATGAGGCTGACCGGAATATCTAAAGAGTAGATTAAACTAAGGGCATTTCCTTTCTCTATAGCGGATTCCACCAAGGAATGACTATACTATCTACCTTCAATGGATAGGGGTATGATCGACATTGTCAATGGAGGAACATTAGGTAACAAGACTCCAGAAGCTGCAAGAGATCTAATTGCAAACATGGTGGCAAACTTCCAATAGTTTAGCCATAGACATGAACCACCACCACCATAGAAGGACATGAACGAGCTTAGTACCTCTTTTACTATTGAACAACAACTTGCACAACTTACCTCTTGTTAGAAAAACATGAACGAAGTGGAATTTTTAAAATTTTTAATTAAAGTCTTTTTTAAAATAACAAGCTAGAAATATGATGTATATAAATTAATTAAAGATCTTACGTATTTGTTAGAATTGGAACCACACTTCTGATAGGAAAAAATTCTATAAAACTACTATTGAGAATTGCATTTGGAAGAGCTTCAACCAACTAGTCTTCTTTGTTATTTTCTTTTCCACGACCGGAGTACGAGTAGACACATGTTATTCAATTCTACTCTTGGCAATGTCTCCTTCCAACCAAAAGAGAAAACCAAGAGCTAAGGTTTAGGATTCTGAATAGTAGCCCTATGAGAGTTTTAAAGTTTCTCTGACTATAATACTCTCTTTTAATTTTTCTAATGATCTAAATAACAATACAAACAAGTATCCTATTTATAGTGGTTGGTAGGGATCAACTCTACTTAAATAAGGCTTCTAAATTTAAAACTGGATCAAAAACCAGATGAAAAGGCATTAAAACACGTAATAGGATCTACGCTCGGCCAGCCTACTGGTCTTGACCATCGACCTACCGGCCATACCATTTTCATAACTAGGTTATGCTCAACCTACCTATCGGACTAAGGCATCGGCCCACCGCCCAACGTTGATCTAGAAATCTCTACATATCAAATTCTTCATGAGAATCTTAATAAAGCCTCAGTTTTAATTTAAATAACCCAATAGAGAAGTTATTTGATTAAAACAGTCATTACAGATAATCCCATATCAAATAAAATATATATCTAAATAATTTGATATGTTTATCTTGTATTAATTCATAAAATTATTTGAACCAAAAAACTAACATGAATTATTAAATTTCAATCAACCGAATTTAAACAAAACTAAGAATTAACATAAGTTATCAATATGTAGGAAAATACGCCATATCGTAATAGGAAATATTATGAGCTAGCAAAAGGACTCGATGGATATATATAGATCAAGCTTCTATAATTATAAAATCATATATCCCCAATGCATATATTTAATAATTATCAACTCTAAAGTTATTCCACTAAAAGCTTTGAGCTGCACCCTCGAACTATATAAAGTTACAAAACTCTAATAAGTTAATCATTCATGACATATCATAATGCATAACATTCTCATAAGATATTCATAATTAGCTTAAAGATAAATTCCGTTTTACCTTCTCAATCATTTTTATCTTATGTTTCATTATCTCACCGTTGAAATACTTAATATCCATAAATAATATACTGTTCTGTTACACTCATATATCCAAATGGTTAAACACTCCAGCTTTTCAATTACAGGATAATACCTATAAGAAAATATTATTAACTCTACAAAAAAGCTATTGATTCCATATCTATGAATAACAAGTCTATGTCAATCAAAAGTCATGTCTCCATCATAGCAGTATGTGTTCCATCATCAAAATCAAGATGTCACCCTTTGGTACATCAAAAAAAGCAAGTCAAGAATATAGACCAATTGATTCATTTCATGCTTAAGATATAACACATATAATTACCTAAAGTGAATTAATTTAAATAAACAAAATTATTAATCAAATTAATTCAACTTTTGTCCCAATCTAATAAATCGTCACTTATGATAATATACTAATGTTTTTATTCATAGAGTCCAATTTTGTGACCAAGACAAATCATCTTCCATTAGGAATGTAGACATTTAACAATTTTAACATGAATAAAGTACCCGGCTTTATTCTCTTGATTGCGGACCTTGTCATTTTGATTATCACCTTTAAAATTCATGTCTTTCGCATAATATATTCATCATATGCATGATCTTAAAGGTTTAGATTGACAATCTCAAACTTTTATTTGTTTATTATATATTTAGCATAAATGAACATAAAGAGGACAACATTTAATGTATGAAAATAAATAATAAACTCTTTATTGATTAAATTTCTCTAAAAACTATTACATTATTTAATCCTTAAGGTACCAAGTTCAGCACCTCTCTCGTTCAACAAATGGGTTTTGGAAATGTTCAACAAGTAAAGGTATGTAGGATATGTTCTATTGCAGGCTATCCTATCGATATGTGTCCAACTTTGCAAGATAGAAATATGGAGCAAGCAAATGCAATAGGTAGATTCCAAGGACAACCAAGGAAGTACAACCTCTTCTCCAATACTTACAATGAAGGATGGAGGGATCATCTAAATTTCAATTATAAGAGAATATAACAATACGTAATGCCAAACCCTATGATGAACCAACCATCAGGCTTCAACCCACCAAGGCCATAACAACCATATCAAGTCCAGCCACAACAACTGACTCCACAAAATTTAGCTCCATCTTTGGAAGATCTTGTTAAAACCCTTGCTACCAACATTGTGCAATTTCAACAAGACACTAGAGCGAGCATTTAGAATCTAGAGACTCAATTTGGTCAATTGGTTAGTGTGTGAGCAGTTGAAGGCACATAATTCTAGAAAATTTTACCATCACAAACGGTTGTAAATCCAAGGGAAAATGCTTATGCAATGACGTTGAGGAATGGAAAACAAATGAAGGGACCTTTAAACCCGCCACAAAAGATGTCACTCAAAAATAAAGACAACAGCAAGCAAGCAACCACACTATAAGGAGATACTGGTCCCCATGTTCAAAACACATCATCCCCTAAGGTAAGTGCCAAAACTCTCATGCCCTCTCATGTTACTTCTTCTCTTGTTGCAAGCTAGTTTGCAAAATCTAAGAAAGAGAAGCAAGATGTAAACATACCTCTCCTAGATGCTATCAAACAAGTGCCTCGGTATGCCAAATTTCTCAAAGAATTATGCACCACATGATGCAAGCTCAAAGGAAATAAAAGAGAAAGTGTTAGTGAGAATGTGGTGGCAGTGCTACAAAAGAAGATCCTCCCAAATGCAAGGACCCATGCACCTTTACCATTCCGTGCACTATCAGAAACACCACGTTTGAGAAAGCAATGTTAGATTTTGGAGAATATATAAATGTTATACCAAATTATATTTATTCTTCTTTGAATCTTAGACCATTGGTGGAAATCGGTGTTATTATACAACTCACTAATCGTTCTAATACTTATCTTAGAGGAGATGTAGAAGATGTTTTGGTGTAGGTAAACAAATTGGTCTTTCGAATAGATTTCTATGTTCTCAAGATGGAATCATCCCGCAACCTGACACCAATCTTATTAGAAAGACCATTCTTAAAGACCACTCAAATGAAGATAGACGTATATGACAAGACCTTAACCATGGAATTCAACGGTGAAATAATTCAATTCAACGTTTTTGAAGCAATAAGGTATCCTAGTGACTTGCATTTGGTTTTTACAATTGATTTGACTGACACTTTTGCATAGGAAATGTTTAAGTTGACTAGTAGAGATGGATTAAAAGTTGCTATCTCTGAGAACTTCAAGATGAGTGATCTTAAAGACCAAAAATAGGACTTGTTATTGAGTAAAGAAGTAAGGGAGTCTATTGGGAGTTTAGAATCCCTGCCACAAAAACATAGGTATAATGTTTTTTATATTGAATTACTATTAACTAATAAGAAATTTCTCCCTTCTATCATAAAGGCTCCAATAGAGGTACACATTTCTCCAATAGAGGTACAATAAAGTCTAACATATTTGCAAGTTTTGAAAAACCGAGAGCTATGATCAACAATAGAGGTACACATTTTTGCAACAGGTTAGTTAAGGCTCTACTAAGAAAATGCAACATCACACACAAGGTCTCTACTGCACACTATCCACAAACAAGTGGGCAAGCGAAAGTATCAAATTGAGAAGTGAATTCTATTCTTGAAAAGAAGGTTAACTCGAATAAAAAAGATTGGAGTCTGCAACTTGATGATGCACTATAAAGGATAGACACCCATTGGAATGTCCCCCTATCGATTGGTGTACAATATGCCATGTCATTTTCCAATTAAGCCAGAACATAGAGCATTTTGGGTGGTGAAGCAATGGAACATAGAGACGGAGGCCGTGGAACAACAAAGGAAGTTTCAACTATAAGAGCTAGAGGAAATTCGAAATGATGCTAAGAGAATTCAATAAATTACAAGGAGAGAAATAAGGCTTTTCATGACAAAATTATATCCTGCAAGACTTTTGTTGTAAGACAAAAAGTCCTCATATTACATGCACACCTTAAGTTGTTTTAAGTTAAGTTACATTCTCGTTGGGTTGGACCATTTGTTGTTACTAATATCTTTCCTGATGGTGCAATTGAAATATAAAGCAAGAAGACAAGAAGCATATTTAAAGTAAATGGGCACCTCTTAAAGCCATACTACGAGGGTTTTGTGACACACAATATAGAGGAGGTACCGCTAGATGAGCCGACATACATCGAGGAATGAAACAAGTATGTGTCAAGCTAAGGACACTAAACCAAATGCTTATTAGGAGGTAACCAACGGACGGAGAGCATGCCATAACAAATTTAATTTCTTTTACTCCTCCATTCTATGTTTTTCTCTTGTCTTTACATTTGTTTTTTCCATTTTCTTGTTAAAAAATGAATGAAAATATCAAAGCACCATCGATTAGGTAAGTCCATTGTATGTAATCTTTTTTTTTAAACATTAAGGACAATGTTCAGTTAAGTTTTGGGGTATGGCATCAAAAAATAAAAAAAAATTCAAAATTTTAAAAAAAAAGTTTCTGCCTTTTTGTTTCCTTTGGTTTAATTTTCCCTCAATTTAATGTTTTGTTTTTAAACTTGTCATTTGAGTTGATGACTAAGGCCAATGATAGAACTTGTCTTAAGTGCTTGATTTATATATTGGTTCTATTCTGCTTAGATTTCTCTAAACACTTAAATGCACATAACCATGATCACTTAGATGCTTGCATGCTTAAAGAATGTTTATGTGAAGTTTGCAACTCTTAAGATCACATAAACTCTAAAATTTGTCTGATTACCTCTTTAGAGATGCAACAATGGCCCAGGGCCCATCTTGATATAATGACAGGCCAAGCCGACATAGCCCGTCACTGTTCAAGGCACGAGCCAGCCCATAAATATTGGTTGGCTGGGCTGGGCCAACATTTATCGGCCCATGAGCCGACCGACACAGCCCATGAAAAAGTCAGGCTTAGGCTAGGCCAGGTCGACACATCTGGGCCCAAAATATGCTGACCTATCTTGGCCCATGTAAGGCCTATATAGGCCCACGATGGGCTGGCCCACTTAAAGCCCATTATGGCCCAATAACATTTAAATAAATATATAAATATATATATTTATATTTTTTTTTCATGTTTATTCATGGGTGAACATGGCTGAGTATGGCTTTCTCCATGAGAAGGACTTGTACATCGCATTATGGCGAGTTTTCTTAATTTTTTTTAGTAATTTTGTAAACATCTTATAAATAATTATCTTAATTGTGCTCTTTTTTTCTTAGAAAGGTTTTTAATTAAGCAATCGTAAATAAAATATCCCTTTTCATATTTTCACTAACTATTTAAACTTTTACATTTATCAACTTGTTTGAATTCAAAAATTAAAATTAAAATTAAAATTAAAATTAAAAATTACATGCTGAGATGGACTGACCTATTTAAACCCATGATGGGCCAAGATAGGCCTACTAATTCTAACTCATAGATGGGCTTGAATAGGCCAGTCTATTCAAGGCCTATGGCACGGCCCAGCCCTACCCATGTAGAATTGGCCAATGGTGTAGGTTGGGCTGAGGTAATTCTTATTTGGGCTAGCCTGGCCTAGCTGACAAAATTCATAGGCTGGACTGAGCCAACTCACGACCAGCAAAGGCCTAATGCGAATGGGCTAGGCTGGCCCGGCCTATCAGTTCTTGAATCTCTATATCTCTTGAGGCAAAATTCTAGGCTGCATGACATTAAGAATGTAATTTAGGCCATCTTTGGATCATTTGATCCTTTTTGAACTTACCCTATGATACACATTTATCCCTAGTATTAGACGTGTATGCCTTAAAGAGTAAAAATGTAATATGTTTTTTAAGACATTTTTATCAATAAAGAATTTATTTATTATTTATATACCAAATTTTGTCCTCTTTACGTTCATATTTGTTAAATGTATGTTGAGTAAACAATAGTCTGAGACTGTGGGTCTAAACCTTAAACAATTGGGCATATGATGGATAGATTATGCGGAAGACATGATTATTAAGATAACAATCTAAATCATAAGATTTGCAATCGAGGGAATAAAGTTGGGTGCTTTATTCATGTAAAGATTGTTATGTTGTTTATATCCCTATTAGAAGATAGTTTTTCTTGACCATCAGAGGAGGACTACGCGAATAGAAACATTGACATATTGTCATAAGTGACGATGTGTTGGATCGAGACATAGAGTGAATTGATGTGGATTAATAATTCTATTTCGGCAAATTGATTCACTTTAGACAATCATTTGTATTGTATTTTAATCCTAAAATGAAGAGTGGGCCCATTGTCTTGACTTATGTCTTTTGATATACCAAAGGGTGACATCTGCATTTTATAGTGGTACGCATGCTGATACGTTGGAGGCATAACTCTTGATAGCGTAGACCTGTTATTTATAGATATGGAATCTGTAGCTTTTCTTTAGGAGTTGTGATATCCTCTTATATGCGTTATCCTATAATTGAAAAACTGAAGCGCTTAAGCATTTAGATACATAGGTGTAATCGAATAGTATACTATCCTTGGATGGTAAGTTTTTCGATAGTAAGATAATAGAATCTAAGATAAAAATAATCAAGAAGGTAAGACAAAACTTGTCCTTAAACCGATTATGAATAATCTTATGGGGATACGATACATTATGATATGTCTTGGAGACTTAGCTATTCGGGCTTCATAATTTTATATAGTTTAGGAGTGTAGCTCTAAGCTTTTAGTAGAGTAGCGTTGGGGTTGATAATTATGAAATGTATATCTAGGATATTGGGTTTCATAATTATTAAGAGCTTAAACTATATAGGTATATTTGGTCTCTTTTGCTAGCTCACAAAAATCCTATAACGATATGGCGTGCCTGTTCAATAATTGGTGACTTATGTAGATTTATCAGATTGGCTGAAATTCGATAAAATCAAATAATTCATGTTTGTTTATCAGTTGAATTAATTTTGTGATAAAATTAATTTAAGATAAACTTGTTAAATTATTAGGATCAGATAATTCATGTCGGTTTATCAGTTGGATTAATTTTAAATTAATTCAAGATAAACTTATTGAATTATTAGGAATATTTATTTTCTTAGAGATTATCTAGATATGACTGTTTTAATCAGATAACTTCTCTATTGGGTTATTTGAATTAAAACTAAGGCTCTATCCCAAAAATCTCAGGTGGAAAATAAAGATTCGTAAGGATCTTTTGTCGGAGGTTCGGCAAGCTGATCTTTAAGTTTGGCCTACCAATAGAGGAGGATCAATAGGCCGATCTGTCAGTTCGGCCTACTGACCACATGATTAAAAGATCACGTATTTTCACACAGATTTTATCAGATATTGACCATGATTTGATTCTGATTCAAATTTTTGAGGCCCTATCTAATAAGGGCTGACTCTTGGGCCTAACTTCTATAAAAGGGGAGTGAGTCTCTTTATTATTCAGATCAGTTGAGAAATATAAAGTGAGACTCTATCAATGAGACTCTAAAACTCCCCAAAAGACTATCATTCAGAAATCACAAATTATAGCTTTGGGTATTTCTCTACTGGTTAGAAGGAGAGTCACCTAGTGGAAAAGTTGAACGACGTGAGCCCACACTCAATCCAATCGTGGATAGAGAATAACAAAGAAGATCAGTTGGTTGAGGCTTTTCTAGAACGTTACTTCTCTTCATAGATTGTAGGAGTTCTTCCGCATTCAAAGGTTAGTAAAATCTGGTATGTCAAACTTGTATTTTAAAAAATACTCTAATATAAAAAATTTAAAATTTTGTTGCGTACTATTTTTCCAACACCTACTGACTCTGTGAAGCCTTATGTTTTTCTTTTCTTTGTCGCCCATAAATTATTAGCCGTTATTTGTTTTCAATCCTTTTGACCCTTCACCCATAAGCATATTGGTTATTCAGTGACACAATTTGAAATCTATTCTTATATATGGGAGGAAGGGTGGTATTGTGATATATTATGTGGTACCATTATTTTCATTGTAACTTGTGATATTCACAATTACTAAAACAAAAAAACAAACAAGCAAACAAAAAATGTGAAAAAGAAAAAAAAAAGAAAATGAATGAGTGAATAAATGTGGATGACAGAAGAAGGCAAATTTCAAGTTTGAGGTTATTTTGTTATTGAGATGTTGATTTTGCTTGTTAAAGGTCAGTGAATAATGTATGTGTTTATGGTGATTTGACTCTCGCTTGTATCTAAATATCCTACCATTTACCCAAGCCATACATTACAAGTTTTATAAAGTCCTAATGGTCCTTAAGTATTTTGTCGCCTAATTAGTGGAGAAAGATAAGAAAGACAAGCCTATGATCTCCAATTTTCTCACCTAGAGATCTAACTTCAATCATTGATTTACATAAACTAATCCAACCTATAGTTATTCATACATGCACTCAAAAGGTCTAAATAAGATAGAGTCTGCATTTGAATTGAATTCTATATGTTTATTATGTTTTGAATTTTGTTTAGCTATATAAGTTGTGAAAAAATCGAGGCCTATAAATTTATCAACTCATCACTTGTGTATTTTCAATTTTAGTTTTTCTTTTCCTTTTGCTTAAAGATAAGCAAAATGCTCAGTTTGGGGGTATTTTGATAACACGTAAACATATATGTGTTCATGAGTTTGAAATAATTTAATTAATATTTTATTTGTAATTAAAACTTCTAATTAAGCATTTCTGCATGTTTCTAGCACTTTAGTGTGATTTATGTAAAATATATTCAATTTCATGTTTTTATTGTTTAATTATATTTGTAGTAATTTTTAGAAATATTTTTAAGTATTAATTATTTTATTTTAGTAAGTTTAATTAAGTTTTATTTCGATTTTGATTTTTATTTTAAAGTTTGTTTTAGTTTTAATTTAGTTTTGTGTTATATGTGTGTCTAACAATATTTACTTATTTTTAGTAATTTTTATTTTGTGAAGGAATAAATTTTGCTTGTCTAATTTATGTGAATATTTGAATCAGGGGCGGAAATGAAAGAAAAAATGACAAGAAAATCAAATTTAAGGTGAGAATTAATTCTAGAAAAATTTAGGTAGCTGCTTTGGAGCCACAAAAAGATGACCCAAGCCGTAAGCTAGCCGTTAAGCTGCCCCATTCTCCATTGTGTCTGAAGTTGTGTCACAAGCCGAGCCACAGAGCCCAACTGCGACATAGGGGCCCACAGCACATGGGCTTCATCAGAAGAACATCCAATCCGGTGTGACAAGCTCACATGCACCTACAATCCTGTCCATCCAAGCGCTAACCGAAGATCATGTCAACAGCGCAGATTTGCCCAAATGAACCACCACATGCGCTTCAAATTCCACCCATTATGTAACGTACAAAAAGTCCCACATCGGCTAGGTAGAGGACCGAAGAACAGTACTTATATCCTAGGCTACCCACCTCTCAACATAAGCTCTTTTGGGACGTGACAAGTGGTATCAGAGCGGGGTACTGCCTGCCTGATGTGTGGACTCTCCACGGTCTAGTGGGACCCTCAGGGGACCCGATCCGTGATGGGGGCGTCACGCGATTGGGTGGAGGAGAGTGTAATGTACAAAAAGTCCCACATCGGCTAGATAGAGGACCGAAGAGCAGTACTTATATCCTAGGCTGCCCACCTCTCAACATAAGCTCTTTTGGGACGTGATAAATGGTATCAGAGCGGGGTACTGCCTGCTTGATGTGTGGACTCTCCACGGTCTAGTGGGACCCTCAGGGGAGCCGATCCGTGACGGGGGCGACACGCGATTGGGTGGAGGAGAGTGTAATATACAAAAAGTCCCACATCGGCTAGGTAGAGGACCGAAGAGTAGTACTTATATCATGGGCTGCCCATCTCTCAACAAGAGCTCTTTTGGGACGTGACAATTAGCTCTCTTGTTTCACGACTCGAATCGCGCAATTTTTGCCCTCCTATGAGCTGCAAAGCACCTAATTTTAAACTAAAACCAACATTCCCACCAGCTGGAACCAATGGAGGAAAAAGAAGGAAAAAAATTTTTAATGTAAACAAATTGCATTCTCAAGACAACGAAGGGAAAGAAAAAAAAATGGAAAAAAATATAATACATGTCTTGCAAACAAGTTGCTTCTTGAAGTGGCAGCTAAGGAAATAAAGGAAAAAAAAAATCAATGTGCTTCCTTACTTCGCGAGCCAACTGATTCACCTGCCTCATGAAAACTGCAGTGCACTCGTACTCTTTTAAATGGAAAATTCTGTGAGGAATCCATAGGTTCGCCTCTAAAAAGGTAGCAATCTTTCAATTCAAGGCTTCAATTCTTGATTTAAAAATTCAATAAACACTTAGAATTTTGAAAGAAAATAGAGAGAAATTAAAGAAGAAGTAATCCAATGAGGTTTCTATATGAAAATTCTTTGAGATCATTATCATTATTCAAATTCCGCCAATCTTCTAAGCTGTAAATGTTCTTAGTTTTTATATTTATATTATTATTTTCAATTATGTTTAGCTAAATTTATTTTTGGTTAAAGGTGATTACAAAGCCTTGGACATAATGTGGCAGCTATTTGAATCATTATTTTCCAAGTTTTAAATTGAGACAATTTATGTTTCATTATAATTCATGCTTATGGTTATTTTTTTATTTTATTTGGATGCACAACTAAATGAGACTAAGAAACAACCTAATACTATGTTAGAAATCTAGATCCGTAATTCTCTTGTATTTTTAACCATTACTAGCAAATTATGATCTACGATTGTAGGAGGCTTTTATTTGATTGTGATGTGAAACCTAATCTAAGTTCAATAAACAGAGCTTGTGTGTTTGTTGCTTCGATCAACTTATTTTTCTTAACTTAATACTTCTGTTAGATTAAATCTAGAGAGCTTGATCTAAGTTATTTAATGAAAAGATATTTATTAAAGAGCTTGTTATGTTAAACTACAAAATAAAGAAAGATTGGGATAGCAAAGTTTATTGCTATTTACGGTTGGTAATTTCACCAAAAAATTGAAAATAATTCTATGATCACTGCATAATTATTGTCTAACGGTGGAGAATGAACTTCTAACAAGTTTTAGCATTTTTTATTACAAATTCTTGAATTTTGTTATAATTTTATTTATTTGCAATTGTTATTCTAATTTGAATTTTGTTTTTTTCATTTAATTTCCCTTTAATTGATTTTTGCATTTTTTTATTATACTTTGCATTTTAATTATCATTTATTTTGCATTCTAATTTTAATTGTTTTCTTTTATTTATTGAGTGTTGCTATGTTTGTTGTTTTAAGTAGTTTAGTTAATCTCAAACCCCCTTTTAATTCTGTAAAAATAAAATATATATTTAAAATAATCTAAAAATAGTACCAAATATATTTTAATATAAATAAGTTGAAAATTGATAACATATTAATTAAAATAAATCCTCCTAGAAATGATACTCAACTCATCGTTTATATTACTTGATACAATCACATATACTTGCATGTACGATAATTAGTGGATATGACCTACTTACTTAAGGGATATATGTTAATAACTATGAGTTAGTGGATATGACCTACTTATTTGATTTTGAATTATTAGATTAACATATAATGGGTATCTGGTTAGTAATTGGGGTCTATAAATAAGATCCATATCCAATTGTAAAATATGCGTACAAAATTATGTATGTTAAATTTTTTTGCAATCTCTCTCTCCTCTTCGCTTTCACATTCTTTGTAGGGGCGAAATTTTATGGTTGTTCTCGTAATTCTCACACACGGTGAGCAAAGAATTTCCACAAAACGGAGTATCGTAAGGCTTGACCTATGCTAATTTGAAGACTAGAACGGCTCTTGCAGAGGCTTTTGATGGCATTAGAGCCACTGCAAGAAGTCTTCATACCCCGTTGTTGAAACTACACTAGGAGACAGATGGCCTGTAAGAACATTGTTGTTAATCTAATTAAAGGGGAAATACTGGATGGTGTATGACATTTGATTCCATAATATCCGATTCGTCCTTGACGAGCAAGGAATTTTGGAAAGCTTGACCGAAGAAATGGTTGCACCTGAGCTTGGAGTCATTGCTCAAATCTGTCGCGACCAAGAAGTCTATCAGGTTTGGTTGAAGAAAGAATGTTGTGCATACTCTAACATGCTAAGTAATATGCACAATGACTTGATTGGTGAGTTTAAGGAGCTTGCTTCTGCGCACAAGATGTGAGACACACTACAGCTCAAGTTTGCTGGAATTTCTACCACTAGGCTACGCACACTGCCTATAAAGTTTGAGCCATATAAGATGTGTCCAAACCACACTATAAGGCAACATCTTAAAGCAATGTCAACTATGGTTCACAAGCTAAAAGCTACTGGTAACAACCTAACTAATGAGCAGCAGATTAGAGTTGGGCTTCGTTCCCTACCAAATTCATTGGAAACCATGAAGGTCAGCACAACACACAATGAGAACCTCAAAACTTTTGATGATCTAGTACATCACCTTAACCTTGAAGCTGAGTGCTTGGAAGGGTTAAAAGCTGCTAGAGGTGGTGTGGCTGAGGGCTTCAATGTGGCTAAAGATGATTCACATGAGGCAAATCTTTGCCCAAGCGCAAGAATCATGCTCCTAGATGTGGCTCTGGCAATAGTCCTATGCCTAAGAATGCAAAGGCCACCAAGCGCAAAAATAAAATAATATAAAATAAAATAAAATAAAATAAAGAAGCCAGCAAGGTGGAATAGGCAAATTTGGAAGATGCTTCAACTGTGATAGAGACATTTCGCTCTTATGGCACTAAGTGGAGAAAGTTATTCCTAGACCCAATTATTCACGAAATTTTTGTTTGTATTCATGTTATAGTTGTTCACTAACATTCATATTGGATTGTTGATTTAGCCTCCTATTAAAGTGCATTTTCTCTTTAAAAAAAGAAAAGAAAAGAAAAGAAAATGGGTGCATAAATATCCCAAAATTTTCAAAAGAATTATATTTGAGAAAATTACTGTAATAAATATAAAAAAAATAAGCAGTATTTTTTAGGGAATTTTAAGCAGCATTTTAACAGGTCTTCCTTAGCATTATGAACCTTTTTTTTTTTTTTTTTTGGGAGAGTGACATGGTAAATTTACTATTTATCAATAAATCTCTAACTAATAAACAATTTGATTCGTAACCTGAGTCAAGTTTCACTTTAGTTTTGAGTCGATCGCACGGATGATGACACGTGTGACAATCTCCCCAACCCCTAACGGCTAGTAATTATATAAACGGCTAGTTCTTGCTTCCTTCACCTTTCTACGTTCTTTTCCTCTTCACTTTCTCTCATTCCACACTGTCGATCATCATCAAAATCTCTCACACATTCCCAGAAAAAGTCCCATCCTCGAAAAAACGAAATTTCCATCAAGAAACAATTAAAAAAAAAAAAGTGGTTATCTTTACCACTATTCGCATTTTCTTCAAGAAACGCGACGTATCCAAAGACATACATATATGCTCGTCTCAAAGCATTGAATTTGTTAAAGAGGCAAGTTCTCCAATCGCTTTCTTGGAGATTCAAGAAAAGGGCATTGAAGATTTTCCCGAGAAAGTGACGGGCCATCATCCAAACCAAGGAGAGACAAAAATGTGGAACAACAACGATCACGAGATCACCATCCTTCGACGTCCTTGTAAGGGGTTCTTGACGCCTCCTCCGGCGTCTTCGAACAATTTAAAGCCTTTGTATTCTCCCATGTCGGAGTGTAAGCAAAGATCTTCGGCAAAAGAAGGCAATCAGTTTCACGTCATTCACAAAGTCCCTGCTGGTAATTCTCCCTATGTCAGGGCCAAACATGTTCAGGTGAGGAAAAATCTAAGTGTTGTTCTTATTATCATTTCTTGAAATCTTTCTTCCACATTTCTTTTCTTGCTTTAGCAATTTCTTAGGATTTTCACGTTTTGAGTGAACCCCATTATTCAATATCGTGTAAATTATCATGATTTTTCTTTTTTTTTTTTTTGGGTATGTAGCTGATAGAGAAGGATCCAAGCAGGGCAATATCTCTGTTCTGGTCTGCAATAAATGCAGGGGATAGAGTTGACAGTGCTTTGAAGGACATGGCGATTGCAATGAAGCAATTGGATAGGTCCGACGAAGCGATTGAGGCGATTAAATCTTTTCGTCATCTCTGTCCCAATGATTCTCAGGAATCTATTGACAACGTGCTAGTTGAATTATACAAGGTACAGGCTTATCTTACTCTTCTATAATAAGCAGCCCTTTGTTTTTGATTTGGGTTCTTGGTTTTACTTTTACTCTTGGTTTTGTACTGGAGTTTAAATTCATAAAAAGTAGAATTCAGAAAATGAAATTGAACTATGGAATGTTTCCTAGTGTGCTAGCCTTTCTTATGTTTTTTTTTTTTTTAATCTCTTTATCATTTTTAACAAAAACAAGTAAAAGAATGAACATCGTTAACAAGAACAATAATTTGAGATGATTTTTTTGTTAGATTAGTTTTATCAATTTCGTCAGTAGGAAAGATTGTAAGAATAAGTTGTCATGACGGATAATTTAACGTACACTTGCTTCATATTGAATTTGATTTTTCTCTTTTTGTTCTTTTTGAACAGAGGGCGGGAAGAATTGAAGAAGAGATAGAGATGCTCCAAGAAAAACTGAAATGCATTGAGGAAGGCACAGCTTTTGGGGGAAAAAGGGTAAAAGCAGCAAGATCTCAGGGGAAGAAGATTCATATAACTATTGAACAAGAAAAAGCAAGGTAAATACATACAATAACATTAATTGTATTTCTTAGTTCTTCTTTAAATTAAATATTCCTTGAATATGCATAAAACCTTTGGTTTCTATCTATGCAGGATATTGGGAAACTTAGCCTGGGCATACTTGCAGCAAAATAATTTTATAACTGCAGAAGAATATTACAGGCAGGCTTTTCACCTTTATACAATATTGCATTCAATGTCTTTTTTTTTTTTTTAACAAAACACAAACTCTGTTTATGAATTTTGTTTGCATTTGTTATTTTTTTCAGGAAAGCTCTATTTCTGGAGTCAGACAATAATAAACAATGCAATTTGGCAATCTGCTTGATGCACATGAATAGAATAGCAGAGGCAAAATCTTTGCTTCAGTCTGTAAGCGCTTCGTCAGGTAAGAATCCGATGGACGAAGCGTATGCCAAGTCATTCAAACGTGCTTGCGAAATGCTGGCTAAATTAGAGATGCGATTGGTTTCGGAACCACTTGGAGGCGGTGAAGATAGTTGCAAAGAAACATCTTTATCCTCTCCTACGGTTCCAAGATGGTCGGAAGACTCTCGAAAACAGGAGACATATCGATTAAGGGAACAGATTACAGAATCTTATTGTGGTAGCCAATTTGAGAGTAATGTCAATTTCAAGGCCAATATTGCAGTGCATGATGACGCTGAGAATTCACGTTTTATGTCATTTAGAGAAGGAAGTTTTTTGAAACATACACAACAGGTTGCGTCCGGTAGCAAGTTGAAGAATGATTATTTCAAAAGCTCGAGTGAATGGAGGTCTCCAATTTCAAGCTTGAAGAAAACCTGCACTGACACAAGTGGAACAGAAGCAAGTTCTCGTCCAAAGAAGACCTATTTTTCTCCAGCTCCAGCAAGGTGCAATGTACGAACTCCATTTACGCAACCACGGAGATGTTTGTGGGGATTTAGTGATGGAGACCAGAGGAGAGCAGAACAATGGAGAAAACATGTGGTTGGTAATTCAAAGAAGAATCCCTCAAATGATGATGATTGGACAAAAACGAAGTCTTGGGAAAATAGTGATATGAAGAAATCTGCAAACAATGAGAGTAACTTAAGCCAAGATTTGACCATAAGGTCACAAATTGTTGTTGGTCAACCTATCACAGAAACTCCAAAGCCATGTTCGGATTCCTCAAATTGCAATAAGAAGAAGAGTTGGGCAGATATGGCTGAGGAAGACGAAGAGGAAGAAATATGTGGGTTTTATTATAATCAGTGGAAGAGCGAAGAAGCATTTAGTGACTCCAACATAATTAATGGAAGTCCTTGTCTGCAGACTCAGATGAAATCAGCAAGCCAAAAGCGCGAATGCATTTGGGGATGGAAAAGAGAAGATGAAGAAGAGTTCAATGATGAGAACATGAACTCAAACACAATCTATGAAAGTCCTTACTTGCAGACTCAGATGAAAAATGTGACCCGAAAGCTCGAGTTCTGTGATCCGAAAGATGAAACCAGCCCGTCCTCCCCTGAAAATTCTGTTTGGTCACGGAATCATCAACCCTTGAGGCGTAGTTTGTGCTTTGATCAGAATTACCAGAAGCGCAGAGATCCGTTGACAGCTTATCCTTGTCCACCTATTCCTAGGAAAGATCTGAAATTCGGTGACATAAAGCTTCTGAGGAGAAACAGGTTGAAGGTTTTTCAGGACATCACTCGACATCCAGAAAGTCCGTGAGCTCGAATTTGAGAAGTTTCCTTTTTCATTAAGCTTTCCTTTTCCAGTTCAGTGTGTCATGATTCTTCAATATTTTGCACATACATTTGTATACTATTATGGTAAATTCTTGGATTTAATATGCAACTGTTTTCACATATTGTATACTTACATGTATAAGAGAACTGAAGCCTTTCGATTTTGTTGATCAGTTACTGTAGTTAACTAGTTCTGTTTTTGTTTAAGCTGGAGCTGGAAGAACACCAAGACTGTTCAGGTTTTGTTTTGTGATGTGTTTGAATATATCAGAGTACTACTAGCTTTTAGTGGAATACAAAAGGTAATTTCATCAATTTGTACAACAGATGTCACTTACACTGCACCTTAGAATATGGTCTTTATAGAATTTGAAATTAAAAAAGTACCAATGTAATATTTTACCATTACCAAGTGTCCTTGGACATATGAAAGAAAAACACAGGTACAAAATACAAGTATCATGTACCTATTAATATTCATTTTCAGTTTCTCAGGACTCATTTGTTACTTGCTTGGTCTGCTTTATTGCCTCTGGTCCAAACACCAGCACAGTCACATATTTATAGAATTCTGGGTCTCAACAAAAGCATGATTCACACCGGTCTTCCACAGCAAGTTAAAAATAGTAACTGAAGCTATCAAACAAGATATCCTGGATTGATTTGTTTGATACCAAAATAAAGAATTATTTGAATCTATAGAAGTCTTTATCCTTGTCCCTGCAAACTTCTGGTATGCAGAAATTTTACGGTTTAAAGTGTGATATGACATAGAGATATCAAGACGACTTTTCTTAATGCTATCTGGAGGAGAATGCCAGTATGTTTGGATCACCAGATTGAACTGATTTTGTTATAATATTCTCTCTTACGGTTGAATTATTAGTATGTTTTGTTCTATACTCTAAAATATAAATGCATGCTATAGTGTCATTTGTGTCACACCAAAATTACTGATTATGCATGTTAGTACAAAAAATAATTAAAACATGACGCGGGTTCTCATATATGCATCATAATTAATTTGATAGCTAATTTACAATTTTTTTTTTTTTTTTGCCCCCAGCCCCCATGAAACACAGTTTTAAATTTAATTATACTCTGCAAAAGTTTAACGCACTAATTTATTGCTTATTGGACTGTAAGGAAATATACAAGTTGAAACAATAGGCATCATGTTGACATTCGGGTAAGTACAGATTGACGTACAGATTAATAATCTATTATATGGAGGAGGGATTTTCATAGAATATGCTTGGCATGTATAAATGATTAATCTATGAAAGATAAAGCATAGTCAATATACTGCTAATTAATTATACAAAGCATAGTCTACATACTGCTAATTAATTATACTTGACATATGTGTTCAACTTTTTAACCCCTAATATTCATGGAAAGCTAATGAAACTACTACTACTGCTAATAATTTTAACCCCCACTAGCCATGCACCGCCATTCTATAGTCCCTAATTTTATCCCTCGCAAGCCATGAACCGTCACCGTACGGTTCAATTTTCTGTGAAACAAATTAGTAAATAGTGAATATGTTTTTTGTTTTTCTAATTTATGTCCCAAACGCAGAGAATCTACAGATACTGTTGTAGGCGTTGGATCTATAGTTAAATTTATGCAAGTTTGAACAAAGATTAATAATTATTATAAAACAATTGGACCCTCAAACCACCATTATTAGGCCTTAATAAGCTTCACAAACAATACTAATAATGACAACAATAGCTAAAACCGATCATAGAGAGGAAAATGAGAGTAAATGCTGTAAAGTAAAAATATCACACACAAGATTTTATAGTAGTTCACTCAATAAGTAGAGCTACATCTACAGTGTTGCTACGCTATTTATTAAACTCAGTACAAGTACAAATGTGTTTGCTAAAAAGTGAAAAGAATGTTGGAATTGGAATTCTTCTGTTTCTGGAACAATTTGTGCAATATTTGTGTGCTAGTGAGGGAGTTGGGAGCCACTAAGTGACTCCTTCAGCCCAATTTATAGAGGCTCTTTTCAAGATCGTAGGCTTCAGCTGGTAGTGGAGAAAGTGGACTCCTATGATGCTCAAGGTAGTAGGACATGTGGCAGTCTCATATTGAACGCAAGTCTTGGGCCATTTTTTCATGCTCTCCTACATGGATTAGTCTGTAATAGTCGAGACCAACTCCTGTATATCCATCCTCAACGAACAAAAAATTATGATTTATAGTAGTGAATTGTCAATAGCTCTTGTCTCAAAGGAACCAAGTAAAAATCTCCTTATCGATCTGAACTTCCAATTCTTGGGATCGAACCCATCGAACCTCCTAATTGATTGGACATAGAAATGGTTACTTTGATCCGGTACAGCTGACAGGCTTAAATCGAACACTCCCTTTGGGCTCGATTCGTTGGAATCATACTACAGGCCTCCCATGTTGTTCCTTACTCCATGATTTAGGCCCAATCAAGTCATATACCCCAACAATTGTTAATATCAATAAATGCTTTTCAAATTCTTGAACATACAAATTAAACATTACATTTTATTCAAACTTAAAAAACATTAATTGAAAATGTGAGGTAATGATTATGCTTCAGAACTTAACACCTAATTCATTTCTTTTCAAATCTCTCTCTCTCTATTAGAGCATTGATTTATTTATTTTTTTGCATGTTATTAATTGTTTCTTAATCTGCTCAATTAACATTAGTACCATTAATTATGTCTCTCAACTGGCCGTCCACACAATACATTGGACACCCACTAATCATATGCTAATAAATGCGTTTTTCTTCTTTTTTTTTTTGAAATGGAAACAGATTTCCTTCAAATAAGAAACACTACAAATAATGTAACAAAACCTGCAATACAGAGCATGACCTAATCGAGACCAACAATGCAAATATGATAAGGCACTGGTAAGAGGAGTAACAGCAGCCTGATAGAGAAACAGGAGTCCTTCAATACATCCAGAAATGAACACATATTATGCTCTTTAAATGACCTACAAATGGACAAAAAAAACCTAATCAATTGAGGGTCATAACACAAGACTATAAATATCATCACCATAAACTGTAAGACAATTCTACAAAGAAATTCTTGCAATAGACGTCAAGGAAAACAAACATAACCCAAAACTAAAGTCAAAAGAAAAAACCCACAAACATAGACCCAAAATAAGTAGACCAGACGTCCTTGCTGAAAAAACCAAAACACAGCGAGCGGCTCGGCCTCACGCACACACTGAAAGGCAAAACTACATAACCACAGTGCCTGAAGCGGAAAACAAAGACTTGTAGGAAACATGGCCGCTATGAAGGAAGTTAGCGACAGAAATAAGAGGGTCACAACGAACTAGCCAGCGTCTCCACATGACAAAATGTGCCCCCTAAACTGGGCAGCACCACCAAAGCAAATGCCCTTCATACTAGTACAGCCACCAGTAGAAATCATGTGATGTAGAAGATGACCACCCACCTGCAAACAACAACTGCCATCCCATGCCAGCCAACCCCCACAACTCAAACCGATGACAGGGCAAAACCCCAAAAGCTTCGATGCCACCGAACACCAACGAGACTCTAAAACCCAACGAGCCGTCCTTCTATCCCGTCGACATCTGCCCCAAGAAAAAAGGCTATCTAGGAACATCTTACCACTAGAGCATCACCATGAGACCTCCGTCTCTGGGTCGAAAGATCAAAGCCAACCACGCAGCTGCAATTGGCTAAAGCCCAAGGGCAGCAGCGCATGAGGAAGAGAAACTAATGAGGAAAAGCCGTAGCAGATAATAAATTTGTATTAATCAGTTACAAAATTTGTACCAAGGATTGTATAGCATCATGCGTATGGTATAATCTCTATTTATAAAGACAGAAGCACTTGGTTTTTGTCCTAGACAACATTAAAAACATTTTTAATTCGGCATACATTTACAAAAAATCATGAAACTCACTCAAGTTATACTAAGGCTGATAATAACAGCTGTACTGCTATTCAGGTGCACCTGCACCACTAGTTCAGCTTCTGGTAATCAAGCCCTTTTGCGATGCAAGGACCACTGTGGAAACATCACCGTTCCGTAGAATCCGTACACCTTCTGTACCGGCGACAACTACTACTTGAACAAAAAGTTAAATGTCATTTGCGACAATTCCATCGGAACTCCCTCCCCATTTTAAGGCAATGGTAACATTCATATAATCAACATATCCCTTCTCAATGGCGAATTACAAGTCCTCTATTACATAGCCAAAGGCTGCTACCACCAGAGCGGACTCTAAACAAACACAAGTGATACCAAGGCATGGCTCTAGTTGACCGCCTCCAATTTCACCGTCTCCGCCACCAAGACCAAGTTCGTTGCCGACTGATGCGACATTCATGCCATTCTCAACCGTTACGGAGGAGACAAAGGATACACAACCGGTTGTATATCTTATTGTGAACACAAAGTTGAGAATGTTAGTTTTGGGACTAATTGTTCAAATGGTGGGTGTTGCCAACTTAGCTCTATCCCCAACGGAATTCACAATCACACCATTTTATTGAATAGTTATTATAAACATACCAAGGTTTGGGGTTTTAATACCTTCAGTTATGCTTTTCTTTTAGCAGAAGAAGCCATTTTCGAGTTGTCTTACACAGTATGGTGGACTATTTTAGACAGGTGTTCAAGAGGCTGAAAGTATACTAACATTATCAAAAAAAAAATTAAACAAAAAGAGATAGAAGACTTTATAAAGGGCGGAACATAATTTTAAGAGAGAAGGAGGCCGAACACAATTTTAAAAAGTGACAGAATATAATTTTTTATAAAATTTTAATACAATATTGAAAAAAAAGTTCAAAGCGGTCACCCACCCTCAATCGTGTGTAGCTCCACTCCTGATTTCAGGGATAAGAATGAGTTTTCTTTGATCCTTGACTGGGCAGTTGGTAATACTTCTTCCCGTGAAGAAGCATAGAGAATAGAGAATTTTGTGTGCAAAGGTAATAGCAAGTGTGATGGATCTAAAACCGGTTATGGTTACCTTTGTCTGTGCTCGTCAGGATTGGAAAGCTATCCATATAATTAGGGATGGCAACAGGACAGGATGAGATGGGGGGCAGGTGTGCTCCCCCCATTCCCATACCTTACTACCATTTTTGTCCCTCATATCTGCCCTTATACCCGCCTAATTTAAGGCAGGACCGGGGTTGGGAATCCTAATTGGATGAGCTATCTTTATATCCTATCTGTTTATCTTTTAGAGTTTTAGAATTGCTAACACATTATTAAACTCAAATCAAACTCTTTTAAGTCAATTGTAAAATTTAGCAACATATATAATAACTTATGGCTTTTAAAATAAATCTTTAACAAAATCCAAACTCCATCAATATGAAAAAATTTATAAAATAAACCAAAACATTTAAATACTAAAATCATTATTCTTTTTCTTTGTATATTCTCTTCATAACTTCATGCCTATTTCATTATTTTTATATCCATGTTCTTTACATATATATATATATATACACACACATAAATACATATATAAAAATATACACACATAAATACATATATATATATATAAATATACAAGAAAAATAAAGAACATATAATTGGACTGGGGGCGGAGGTGGGGATGGGGAATTTGGGGGGGTTAATTTTAATCCCCATAGCTGCCTCCACCCCCATATAATATCCCCATGCTATTTCAATTAGGGGCGTGTACACGGGGTGAGAATGGCATCCCCATGTGCCATCCAGATGGCTGCTGGCCTATTGCCGTATTAATGCCTATTTAGGCAAGTTTCATGGTAATTTAAGAATGATATTGTGTTTTCCATTCATAATGTAAGTTCAAACAATATTTGGGCTGAATTTTCAGGTTAAATGTTGAAGAATCGTTATGGAGTTCTGTTGATTAATTTTTGGAATATTTATTAGGAGAATAATACTATAAAACGTTAGATTTCACAAATTTCCTCCAAATTCTTAGAGATGTAGTAATATGCCCTTAAATTTCAATTCGTATTATCCTTTCTCCACTCACTTATTGCACCGAAACTTTCCATTTCTGTGATTAATAAGCACAAGCAAGTCACATGTCCTTTTTTTAGAGGGTACTTAAGTAATTTCAAACATTTTTTAGAAAAAGTTTTGTAGTGACAAAAAAAAAAAAAACTGAAACGTAATTTATTGATTTTGGAAAATGATTTTCATAAAAATAATGGAAACATAAATGTGGTGCGGGTCGTATATAACAAATTTTTTCTTAAAACTTTTGTAAAATGCTATTGATTATATGAAGTTAATGCTTAAATAAACATATAAAACTTTGTTTACTGGAATGAGTGGAGATTAACCGGAATTAAATGAAGAGCAAAGGACTAATAAAACCACATTCTTCCTCTCCTAGTCCAAGCATTGGATGGACGAACGGGTAGGCGTTGGAGGAATATGATTTCTAAAAAATTACTCAACTAATTTAACTCACCTATTAATCTTAATGCATGAACAAAACGGGTCTTGGGAAGAAATTTTCTTCTCTCTTTCTTTCTTACATGTCTATATGAGGGAAATTTGGCAAAGTTCTCTCACTCTGTTCAAGACTCAATATTATATGTCTAATAAATAGAGGATGCCTTCATTTATAGAGAATGAAAAAGCTAACTAATTATGAAAAGTTTTTTTATTTTAATTTAATATCACATATTTTAATTAAAAAAAAAAAAAAACACGTTTCCTTTTCCTACATAGGTGCCACACAAACTGATAGCATATCTCTATGTGTAGCGCTAATTCAAGGAAAAGGAAGAGAGAAAATCTGCATGTTACCCAATCTCATTTGTCTCCATGTTCAACTTCCATATTTGAATTAAATTACATTTATTCAATATTGAAAATTTTAAATATAGAAATTTTGTAAATAAACTTTGATGTACACAAGAGACTTCCCCTTTGTGCGCCACACACACAGTGGGAGGGTCCCATTGTGTGCGCCACCTATACAATGGGTGGGCCTTATTATATGCCTTTCCAAAATCAATTATTTTACAAAATTGTCTTATTATTTAAAAATTTAAAATTATTTATATAATAATCTTATTATTTGATAAATATAAATCAATTCATAATTAATTGATTTTGGGTGATATTTAATTTAAAATTTTATAATTCTAAATTGATTATTTAAATCAATAATTCCACTTGTACGAACAGTATTTACAAGGATGGCTGGGGACTAATAGACCCAATTTCAAGCTCTAATAAAACCAATATGTTAATTAAACTATTTAATTAATATCTTACTTTTTATTAATTCCAATGCAACTCCACTAAATATTTGGAATTGTACTTTAGAAAATTATAGATATTTAATTACTCATTTCTTATAGTTGTTCATTTGATAGCCATTTCATATAAGTGAATCCTCTATAAATAATTTGTAATTAGAGCTAGGTGAAATCTGTTAATCTCTCTAATTACTTCTTTATTCTTAAGTGTCATTAATTCTCTAATGAATAATAAATTCATGAACTTAATCACGATTTCAATGCTCTTATTATTCAAGCACCGAATCAATATTCAAGGGAATTATTTATCTACTCTCACTAGTACACGTAGGAGATTAGACGATGGTCGCGGAACCTGTCGTCTAATTCATAGTTGTAAAATCGCATCATTTTAGATGATGGTTATAAACAATCGTCTAAAGTCAACCACGTGTGGGGTTTGGTGCGTGCCCCTAACATTAGACGATGGTTTTAATAAAAAATATAATCGTTTTAATAAAAAACCATTGTCTAAATTCTAGAGTTGGAAAAAAAAATACTGTTGTTTTGGTCATTTTTCCCACGGGTGGCCTAATTCCATGATTCCATTTTGTGGCCTTACAATTCACAAATATTTAACAATTTACTATATTTCCATTCTTGAAGAAATAAATTAATTATAATACAAATTATTTAAAACAACTATAAATTAATGAAAAAAGTAAACAAATTTAACATGCAATTTCAATAAACTTTCACATTATTCATTCTTTTTGGTATGATATGCCAAATAAAAATACAACAACGTTTGTATTACAACATATAAGAAAATGAAATACAACATAATTGCAATACAAATGAAATTTCTTATTAAATAGTTCAACCAAAAAAAATAATAATAATCTAAAAGTGATTATTTTTTCCTTTTACCTTTATTATAGAGTTATCAACACAAGTCCATTCAACATATAAACAGACTAAGTGTGAATTGTCATCATCGAAGATATCAACCTCCTCGGCTAATGGCAATCATTTGCTAAAAGATAGAATATCACTGCCTTGGTTATTATCTTCATCACCATCACTACCTGCTCTTGGCTTCATCAACACGACTAATAACAACTATAAATCTTTAGGATCGGTCGTATAAAAGACTTATTCAACTTGCGATGCCATGGTGAATGAATCATTCTTGTAACCCAATCTTCTAAAGTCTACTACTGTAACTTATCAACGTTCACATAGTTATTGTTGGCCCACTTGCACATAAAATGAGTTACTCGAAGTCTGCAATAGTCAAGTTCCCAAATGTAGTCAACATAACCATAGTAGGTCATTGTTCATGTGTAGGATTCTTGTCTTTTGTAGAGGAAACATGCATGGGATCGACACAAAGGCACACACCATTATTTTAGCCTAAGTGCTTCTCATCTCTTTCGTGAGTGTAAAAAATAAAAGCATTTATTAAATACAAAGTATATCTCATGACCGTGAACGCAGATCCTCCAACCAACTTAAACAATTCTTCTGTATTATATCTCATGACCGTGAACGTGGATCCTCAAACCAACTTAAACAATTCTTCTAAGACACCTTCCTTTCGAGACTCATGAGCCTTATTATATATGTATATCTTTATCACTCTCTAAAAGTATGGTTGTGTTCATCTTGCAATCATTTCTCATTCCTCCCTCTTTTGGGATTCACATCTTTTTTTTTCCTTCTTATGGACTTCTATGCATGGTTTGACTACACGAGTATTGTGCAAAACATGAAGGCATGCCTTCTCCTATTCCTTGTGAGAAACAGATGATGAAGCACTAATAGACATGGCTTTCGGCTCAATGTTAACCTTTCTTGGCAAACTGATTGCTTCAACATTGGACAAGTATTCCAAGAAAAACTTTGCGGCTTCTTCAAGGATGCAATTCTCTACAATACAACCCTCCGACCTATTTCAATTATTTACATAACCCTTCAAAATCTTCATGTATCTTCCAAAAGGGTACGTCCATGTCAAATACATCGGCCCATAAAGCCTAACTTCGGGTACTTAGTGCACTATTAAGTGAATCATAATGTCAAAAAATGATGGTGGAAAGTACTTCTCAAGCATGCACAAGGTCTTCACCAACTCTACTTGTATTGTATCAAGCTTCATTGGATCTATCACCTTGGAGCATATAGAGTAGAAGAAGAAACAAAGCTTTGTAAGTGCATATCTTACCTTTGACGAAAGAATTCCATGCAACACAAAGGGCGATTATTGTTGCATCAAAGTGTGATAATTATGTTTCTTCATTCCAACAAGCTTCAAGTTTTTCATTGACACCAAGTTTTTAGAGTTTGAAGGATACTTTTCCAGAACTTTGACCAAAGCAAGCAATTCACAAAACATTTTCTTCTTTTGTCTCGATAAGGTGTACTTTACCGGAGGCAATTAAGTCCAAACACCCCTTTTCTTAAGAGCAAAATCACCTCTTATTTTCATTTCGACAAGATCCAACCATGCATTGAGACCATCTTTATTTTGGCCAGGAATATCAAGCAATGTACAATCAACAACACACAAAGAAATATTCCAGAAAATACATCCTTTTTTTTTCTTTAAAAACTTATCGGATTTAACTTTTCCCCCTTGGTTAGCCCAATGAAATACCTAGGGTATTTGACTAACTGACTACCTTCAGAAAACTTGGTTTACAAAAAAATATTAACAAATACAAACTCATACATATAACACAAGTACTCTTAACTTCTAATCAAACAATTAATTAAGACTAATTATGAAAAAAAGGACTATATAGCGTATTCTTTAATAAATAACCTAAGAAATACAAAATCTAAAATACAAATTACATTCAATAAAACATAAGCTCAAAAGAACATATTACAAATAGAACTGAGTGTCAAATAAATAAAAATGTGAAACATAATATATTACATTTTGCTTAAGTTTAAATTACTTTCATGATATGACTTTGTTTCCAATTCAACACTTTTTGCAGACATGTCCATCATTGTTCTCCATTCTAGTCAACCTGTATCTTATCCCTATCTATAACATGATATAAACTAAGTATAAACTTAGTAAATGCACATTCCTATCTCACAACATAAGACATTTCATAAAACTCATTACATAACATTGTAATCATAACCATAGTAGTGCACGAAGCATAGGTTTATATAGAAGCTATCTTTTCATTTAAACTTCCATATTAAAACATCATTCATTTTATCTTTTAGGGCCCAAGCATTTCACCATTAACATCGTAGGTGCACCGTCATAAGAGGAGTAAGGTAGCTAGTCCCAAACCAAACATGACAAGTCCAAACCTTGCGAGACATCATAAACATAAACATAAGGTTTATAATGCTTAATTAAGTGATACATATATATATACACACACATATATATAAGCTTTCTTTGAAAACTTATCATAAACCATAAAAACATCCTTTGGGAAAATTTATCGTAAAAGGTCTTGAAATAAGAACACTAAAGCTTATAAAACATTGCTTAAAATTTTTATAAACTTTGTCATGTTATAGGTGAGAATGTATTTACTCGACTTGCTTACTTACTAAGCCTTAAATTGGGTGACGTAGCCACGGTTCTCAGTGTACTCGTCTTTTGGAGTGTTCATGTCAATAATTCATATAATACATGAAATTAATATTCTTGTTCATGATATAATTTAATATCATATTACATCATCACATATCATTCTTAACGAAACAAAGCATCTTTGAGTCACAAACGTACACTTAGAGTCAAGAAACGTAAAGATAGAAAACTTGATCTTTAATAACTTTTAGAAATTAATATCAACATATAAGCATGAATAAAAGTGTAAGAATTATTCCATAACATGGCTATCATATATAAACATCACTCAAATTTTCTTCTCTTAAAATATTAATCTACAATACCTATTTCCAATTTTCAAAATATTCAAGTAAATCTGCCAGTTATAAAAACTGACTAACCTTCAAGGATTTACAACCCTATATCTTTCAATTCACATTCAATTAGAGCTTGAAAATTTGTAGGAATAAAGTTAACACATATGTATAACGCTCAGATTTTTCTTTTGCTATAAAATTTCATTTGTAATTAAAATAAATCATACAATCAATACTACAAAATCTACCAGTAAAGCCTAGACAGTGAGCAATTCTAATAAAGAATTATAGATTAAATCATTTTATGCAATAAATCAATTTATAAAAATTAGCACACATAATAGACACATAAATCATAATATTTCCTTAATTCAGCTCCAAATAAATTCTGAATAAGTCAAAACACACGTTTAAATTCAAAGTTAATATTAACACTAGACATGCTAAATAACGAACACATTTCATTCAAACATCTTTATAAAATCAAATATAAATGATATACTTCTAAAATCTTTATATGACATGTTTAACATATAAATACATGTTAGAAAAATAATAAATCATGTAAAACACATTTAAAAGTTTGATTTATCATCTCACGAATTACATAGAGTATATCAGATAGACATTTATAACCACTAAGTACTTAGTTATTAACAAGTTTTATCTAAAAACATAATAAGGATATGGAACTAAAAATTTACGAACTTATAGGTAACATATCAACAATGCTTCATAAATTTTTACAGAATTAAAAGATGCTTTTTGTGCTATAAAACGGATTCTATAAAGCACAAATACAAATCTGTCAGCAAATAAAATTTCATAAATAATGTTTGATTGAACGCACATAACGCAAAAAATATTTTGAAAAAAAATTTATAAAAAATCCTAGATATTTCTAACATATATATACACATCATATCCAAAAATTGCAGCAAAATAAAATCATTTCAATTTGAAACATTAATGGCAATCTTACCAAATAACCAAAAACCATAAAATTCTCTTATCACATTCCAATAATAAAATTATGTTAAATTTGTACCAAACTCATACAACCTTAAAAATCAAATATAACATGAACATCATAAAGTTAAACATTCCCAAAAATTAAAATCATCACGTTCATGACATATCACAAAAATTCAAAAATTGAAATCAAAACTGTATATTCTAACTTAACAACATATCCCAAATTTCAAACCCTAATCATACCAAATAGTCATAACTATAAATACATTCATTAACAAAACCAAAACATCATACACATAAATAAATTCATACCTTGTGTTATTGAATTCTTTGAGAGAGAAAATCCTGAAGAAAACAAAATTCCAAACTAATAGTATGTGAGGTTTAGGGAAGCAAAGAGAGCATAAAAGAATAGATGAATATGATAAAAGATAGAGGCAAAAAAAAAAAAAAAAAGATAGGAATAATATGTGTGACCTAGTCCTAGTTTAATTTGGTTTTCTTTTTTTTTCTTTTTTTCTATTCCCTAAATACGGTAAATTCTCTTTTTTCTTTTTTCTTTTTTCGTTTCCACTACTGTTTAGGTATACATATAATATAATATAATATAATATAATATAATAAATATTTATTAATATTCTACAATAATGTATACTTCCATGACTAAAAAAATATTAATTTATGCATTATTCTTTTCGACACTTTATATCGTCGAATTTCTTAATGTCATGATGAAAATTTAGACATGTGATTATCATGACATCATAAATGTTATAAAAATAAGAACATATGCAATAAAATTCATGTCATTGTCAAGAATATAACCTTATAGCATATATAGCTCTTGAAATTATAACGATTATAAATTTAGGGCAAGTTGAAATTCTTAAATGAATAATAAATACTTTATGCTTATCATCATTTTTTATCTGAACAACCTGAGCACATCAATCTCTTGTAGCCTTCACCTATGACATTACTAAACAAAAGTTAATTTACTTAACATAAATAATAATAACATTTAAAATATCATATTCTAATGTTAAATTAATGTAAGTATCTTTAAAAGAAAACGACAGACGTTACAATAAATCACAAAATTTCTTTCTTTTATGCTAGGGATCATTAGCACTAGAGCACCAATAGGCCTCCTTTTAAGCTCTTGGAAGCTCTCTTCATACTTCTTAATCCATTCATAATTCTTTCCTTTCCGTGTGAGAGTTACAAGCGATGCTGCTAGCTTAGAGAAACCTTGAATGAAACGTCAGTAGTACCTACTAAAGCGAGAAAACTATGGATTTTTGTCGATTTTTTGGAGCTTGCTATGTATTTACTGCTTCAATCTTGGTGTATCTACTGAAACTCTCTCCTTGGATATCACATCTCCTAAAAATTATATATTTTCTAGCCAAATATTTACACTTCAAGAATTTGGCATACAAGTGATTCTCCTTTAGGATCTGTAGAGCGAACTTCAAATGTTCCTCACACTCTTCCTTTGTCTTAGAGTAGGTCAGGATATCATCTATGAAATCGATAATAAACTTGTCTAGGTATTCTTTAAACACTCTATTCATCAAATCTATAAATGCTGTTAGAGAATTGGTTAAACCAAATGGCATTAGGAGGAACTCATAGTGCACATAACACATCCTAAAAGTTGTCTTTGTCATGTCTCCTTCCTTAATTCGAAGCTGATGATATCCTGAATGCAAGTCAATCTTTGAGAAATATATGGCTTCCTTCAACTAATCAAATAAATAGTCGATCCACAACAATAAGTACTTTTTCTTGATTGTAATAATTTTGTTCAACTCTCGAAAGTCTATAAAACCCTCAGTGTACGGTCCTTTTTTTTTCACGAACAAAACTAGTAGTCCCCAAGGTGAATAACTTGGGTGCATAAAACCTGTTCAAAATCTCTTGCAATTGGACTTGAAGCTCCTTAAGTTTTGCTAGGGCCATATTGTATGGTGCCTTAGAAATTGGTGTTGATCCAAGTGCTAACTCTATTTTGAACGAGATCTACTGCTCAGGAGGTAGCCCTGGTAACCCTTCTGAGAAGACTTCTACAAAGGTTTTGATTGTCGTTATGCCTTTTGGTCCCATCTAACATTGTACTTGCTTTCATTATAGATATCATTTGCAGCGATTGTTTTGAAATGCCCCCACGTAAGTAATTTCTTCTTCCTCAACGGGCTTTAAGGTGACCTTCCAATGTTGATAGTTAATGACCGTGTTATACTTCCCTAGGAAGTCCATTTCCAAGATAACATCATAATCATTCATATCAATAATAATCAAATTTACAACTCTTTACCACAAATAAGTATTGGAATGTTCTATAACCAATAATTAAATAGTAAAATTTCTTCAGAGAGCAAAGCAGTCCTAGAGGGTTGACTTATTCTATCTCCCACCCTATCTAGATGCTTGGAAAACTTAAATGATGTAAATGAATGCATTTTTCTAAAATCTTTATTATTAAATAATCATATTATTTAATAATTATAAATTAATTAATAATTAATTAATTAATCTAATAATTGCACTTGTCTAAACAATATTTAAAGGATGGCTGGGAAGGGGGCTAATGGGCCCATAATGTCAAGCTCCAATAAAATCAATATATTAATTAAACTTTTTAACTAATATATCACTTTTTTTTATAATTCTAATATTACTCCACTAAAAACTCAAAATTACACTCTTTAAATTATGTATATATATATATAATTACTCATTTCTTAAAATTTTGTATTTGATATAGTTATTACATATAAATTGATCCTCCATAAATAATTCATAATTAGAGCTAGGTAAAATTCGTTAGCCTTCCTAATTACTTTTTTATCCTTAAGTGCCATTGATTCTCTAATGAACAATAAATTCATGAACTTAATCACGGGTTCAGCACTCATATTATTCAAGACCCGAATCAATACTCAAGAGAATTATTTTTCTGCTTATCATTAGAGAAGAAATAGATTCGATCTTGTAATATCAATCTTCTCAATTATTTACTTCATTATGCCTCCAAAATACAAGAGATAGGATTAGATGCTTGAATCTGTACCAAGTAAATCAAAAGACGAGTCTGTTAATAACTCAGGATTGAGATCATCTTATATATGACTATCGGTCGATGTGACTAGAGCTTGATATATTTAACAAAAATTATTAGCTATTAAAATCGCATTATGTGCCAGTCCTACATAATCTTATTGTGTACAGTGTACTCATTTAATTACACATGATATTAATGGTTAGGATAAGACCACTCTATTGTTAATGGAAATGACATACACTAGTAACGCTCAATTAAATATTTTATACTTTAATTGAATAAAGGTTTCATACTTTTATTGAATAATTAATTATATACTACTGACCATTTTAATTATCCTTACATATTATCCTCTTGTATATAACACTTATATATAATATTTAAGGTTACATAGATAATTATGTAATTTTAATAATATTTCAAAAGTATTTAAAACACATGCACATAAAAATAATAAAAAGTTCACTTTTTTTATTTATAAATATGTTCTTTTTATAAAACAAATATGGTTTAAGGGCATCTATCCTAATAGCAAGTTGCTTCCCTAATCTCCTTATGTCATTCCTTAATGGCTATGATCACTCTGAAACCAGTTTTGAGGTAAGGAATTTATTACTTACTTTTTGTGAGACTTTATCACCCACAAATTCGAGTTCAAAGAAGAAAACTAAACTTATTTTATTAGTATTTCATTATGTTTGTATTTTGATAATGCTATTGACATTCGTTGATAGGTATAACCAAATTTTAATCATGTGATTGGGCTTACAAAATCAATTTTTTTCTTATATGTTGGTGGGTTTATTGTATAGGCATGTAGGTGGGGCCTAGACATATTACCTTCAAACAAGTTTTTTCCTATGGGCAAGTTCTACAAATCTAGATGAGATTTATTGTCTTTGGCCAACGTTTCACCACAAAATGACGTTACTACACTGCTTATTTGGATTACAAGATTAGATTCGAGCCACCTCGTCCATACCGACTAGCCCTAGGAGGAGTAGCCATTGTTTGGGGGCTTTCACTCGTGTAGTCGGTTACCACTTAAGTTAAAAGGTGACTCGTTGGAGTAGGACTGGTCTTGGTTATGGTTTAGAGATTTGACTCACTTGATTATTATAGCCCATGAGTCATTTGCCAGGACTCCATCTTTGAGTTAAAGACAACTTAATTGCCCTATCTCCCTCAACCATTGAAAACTCTCACTCTTTTCTTCTTCCATATCACCTATTTGTTTGTGAGTACTACATATTTCTGGACATCACATCAACAGCATAAAAATATAAGAATAATTTACCAATTATATATACCACCACTTAGTTTTTCATAACCTATGTATGTGATTTCTTAGTTAGACCTCATTACCCTCTATTATTCTCCTCATTGAAAATGTAATGAAATCTAATTAAAATCCAAAGTTTTAAAACTACATAATGTTATTATTATTTTTTTGTTTTTATGGACAATGCTATTTATTTCTCGTACCAAAGACTTGCCTAAAAAATTTGATGCAGTGATAAAATGTAATAATAAAATATGTTCAAAGTTATCTTTTACTCTTTTTTGGCATAATGTTTGAGTTTCTTTTGCAATTGTGAGTCATGAGCACCATATGTTTTTTTATAGTTAATCCAAAATGTACTTAAATTTGACAAAAGTTTCATTTACATTACAAGGATTACCTTTTTTTTTAGTAAAGAAAAAAACATATACTCCATTAATATTGTGTAGTTCTCAAGAAAAATGGCTATATTTGTTGAATTTGCAATAATGTTTAAGTTTGATATGAAGGGAAGAGGAGTGGGTGTGGGGGTTGGGGGTGCCTACATAGAATGAGATAGCTTGACTTGAAAATATTTAGGAATATCTATATTAAAAAAAGCCACATAATTTTGAATATGATATCTAAAAATTGTCTATTATTTGTACATATTGACGAACAAATAAAATTAATGAACTTATCTATCAGCATGAGTAAATAAATTAATAGTAGAATTCTATGGCATGGTATACAAAAGGACACTCTGGACGGTCTTAACTCTAGATCATTATATTAGGAATCACATCATTTCTCAAAAAAGTATACATGTAAATTTAATAGAACATGAGGAAAATTTGATGGTCCATGTAGTACTGATAGGACATTTTTTACTCTACCACTGTAACGCCCCCATTCCGGACGTCACAGATGTCGTTACATTCATTCATTTAAACATTATTTGTAGCAAACTATTGTAAATATTAACGTGGATTTGAAACCATAGTTTGGAAAAGCATTCCCAAGATCTTAACATACATTTTTTTTTTTATACACAAACAAAAATACAATTTATAAGAAATCATAAATTTACTTAATTATAACAATTTGCTTTTCCATAGACATTGTATAAATAGTTTGCTAATATTATTTAAAATTAAATGGCCTTTAAAAAAAACAAAAGATAAAATTCTTTGAACATGTCTCGGCCGACAGGCCTAAATTTTACCTTCGGCAGGCCGAACTAAACCGGCAGGCCGAAGATCACCCATCGGCAGGCCGTCCGAGGCCTTGCAGAATAGGGTTTTTAAAAATACAAGATCGGCAGGCCGATATTTGGCAACCGGCAGGCCGATTGAAAAATTTTGGCAGTCCGACCAGTATGGTCGGCAGACCGAATTTAAAAAAAATTCTTTTTAAAACAAGTTTTAAAACTTCAAATGCGGAAGAAAATTAGTATAAATACATTAAACAATCATTAAAAAAAATTTATAAAATTATATATCCTTAAAATATAAACATACTCAAATCGAAAAATCATAAAATGTTTCTTTAAAATTCTCTTTCCTTAGCGTTCTTCCATTTGCAAATCATCCTCCTTAGCTCACACGCTTGTCAGTGTCCTCCGCCTATTCCATCACTTTCTTACCCTTTTCTGCAACATGATGAAAACTTAAATAAGCTTATGCTTAGTAAGTACATGGTAATTCTCACAATTTAAAACATTTCATAAACATCATTATCATCAACTTTAAAATATTTCATGAACATCATCATTATCATCATCATCATAATAGTGCACTAGGCACATTTTCATAGGAACATATCTTTCATTACATCATTCATATTAAAACTTATCCATTTTATCTTAAGGGGCCCAAGTGTTGCACCATAAC